>BDDC01000253.1:36292-62670 GCA_001662425.1 Chlamydomonas sphaeroides | reverse complement strand
CAGCCGTCCCCTCCCACCCGCCCCCCCCCCGCCGTGCCGTCCCCCAGGTACCCGGTGGCGGGCGGCACCGGCGAGTTCCTGCCGGTAGCCACCACCCGGCCCGAGACCATCCTGGGCGACACGGCGGTGGCGGTGCACCCGGAGGACGAGCGCTACAAGTGAGGCACGAGGGGGAGAGGGGGCGGGGAGGGGCGTGGGAGGCTGGGCTTGTGTTTGTGCGGGCCGGTGCGTGGGGCGGTGCACCCGGAGGACGAGCGGCGCCAGTGAACCGCACGGGCACCGGTATGCAAGCAGCGAGGTCTAGGTGCCGCTGCGCAACTGTGAGCAGGCAGGGGGCCCCTAGCGGGACCGCCCCTTGCATCTCCTCCTGTCCGCAAGCCGCAACGCGCCTGGCGCCCCCGGCAACCTCGCCACCAGCGCCTCGCGCCGTGGTGCACGTGTGCGTTGAGATCTGTAACCCTGACCCCGTGCGTCTCCCCCCGGCCAGACACCTGATCGGCAAGCAGTGCGAGGTGCCCATGAGCGGCGGCCGCACCATCCCCATCATCGGCGACGAGTACGTGGACCGCGAGTTTGGCACGGGCGCGCTCAAGGTCACGCCAGGTGCGGGCGCCACGCGCTCGGGCTGGGTGTGTGGGGCCGCGGCTCGCGCACCGCTCGCACCCGTCTGTTGGCTGCTGGGTGTTCCAGTGTTAGGTAGAACGGAACCCCAGCGTGTGAGTTGGTCCTGCACGCCGGGTAGGGGCTGCTGCGTGCGCCGGTCGCTGCTCAGCTCTGCACTGCTGCTGCGCCCTTTGCTGATCCCTCGTTGTGTGCTGCGCCGGCATAGGCCACGACATCAACGACTACGAGATCGGCAAGCGCTGCGGCCTGCCCATCATCAACATCATGAACAAGGACGCCACGCTCAACGGCGCCGCGGGCAAGTACTCGGGCCTGGACCGCTTCGAGGCGCGCAAGGCGCTGTGGGCCGACATGGAGGCGGCGGGGCTGGTCATCAAGCGGGAGCCCCACACCAGCCGGTGAGGGAGGGCAGGGAACGAAGGGCTGCATTGGGGGAATCAGGAAGTTGGGCGGGCAGAGAGTCAGCGGATGGGGTGGGAGCGGGACTTTGCGTGAGGGGAGGCCAGGCCAGGCGGGGCTGCAAGGGTAGGAAAGGGGCCCGGCAGCCAGGGAGTGGAGCAGGAGCTGCGGGAGCAAGAGCAAGCTGCCGCGTCCAACCTGCTGCACCTCTGCCCCCGCCTGCTGTGCGACGCCTCCTCCCTGCCCGCCGCCGCCGCTGCTGGGTCCCCGCAGCGTGCCGCGCAGCCAGCGCAGCGGTGAGGTGGTGGAGCCGCTGGTGAGCGAGCAGTGGTTTGTGCGCATGGCGCCGCTGGCGGAGCCGGCGCTGGCGGCGGTGGCGGACGGCCGCATCACCATCATGCCGGAGCGCTTCGGCAAGGTCTACAACAACTGGCTGGAGAACATCAAGGCAAGGGGGTGCCGGCACAGCGGCTCTCGCAGCCACCACCGGCGCTGCGAGGCCTCCGCGGCCCGGCAGGGCCAAGCGGGAGGCTGCCGGCTGCCGGCTGCTTTGTATGCTCGCCCAACATGCCCATGCCCATATGTCAGCCTGCTCGCATCCTCACACGCGACACGCACGCTGGGCCTCCCGCAGGACTGGTGCATCAGCCGGCAGCTGTGGTGGGGCCACCGCATCCCCGTCTGGTACGTCTTCCCCAGCGCCGAGGCCGCGGCCGCCTCGCCCGAGGGCCGCTCCGCCTCCTACGTCGTGGCTCGCAACGAGGACGAGGCCCGGCGGCTGGCGGAGGCGGCGCACGGCCCCGGCTGCGCGCTGCGGCAGGTGCGTGCCGCCCCCCGGGGCTGGCGTGCCGGGGTTGGGCTGCCAGCGGGACGGAGGGAGCCAGACGGAGTGCTTGCTGGGGAAAGGGACCGCAGGGCTGTGGGTAACGGTAGCTGGTGCCTACGTCACGCCCCGCGCGGGCAGGGCTGCAGCGTCCCGGCGCGCCCACCGTGCCTGCCGCCCTGCCGCCTGGCGGCCCACAGCCTGTCCGTGCCCCCCGTCATCCTCTCCCCTTCCCTTGCCGCCACCAGGAGGAGGACGTGCTGGACACCTGGTTCAGCAGCGGCCTGTGGCCCTTCTCCACGCTGGGCTGGCCCAAGACCGAGTCACCCGACTTCAAAATGTTCTACCCCACGCAGGCGAGTGGCTGGCGGCGCCGCGGTGAAGGATCCACGTGCTGATGTGCGCCTGGCTGACTGTGCGCCGCCCGGCGTACACACCACGTTCCACTGACGCGCCTCCCTGGCGCTCCTCCCCCGGGCAGGTGATGGAGACGGGCCACGACATCCTGTTCTTCTGGGTGGCTCGCATGATTATGATGGGCCTGGAGTTCACCGGCCAGCCGCCCTTCTCCACTATCTACCTGCACGGCCTGGTCAGTGAGGGAGGGGCGCACGGCAGGGCAGGGCAGGCAGGCGGGAGGCAGGGGGCGGGAGGCAGGAGGCAGGGGGCGCAGCAGCACAGAGGCTGCTGGATAGGGTACGGGCCCCCGGGCTGCTGTGGGCCGGGCATAGCAAAGGCGTGGCCGCAGCCGGGCCCCGGCCCACTGCTGCCACCTGCCCTCCCACCGGCTCATATCCCCGCCTGCCGCCGCCTCAGGTGCGCGACGAGAAGGGCCGCAAGATGTCCAAGAGCCTGGGCAACGTGGTGGACCCGCTGGACACCATCGCGCAGTACGGCACGGACGCGCTGCGCTTCACGCTCGCCACGGGTGCGGCATGCGGCCCTGCTGTGGCGCCGTGCTGGCTGTGGCCGGGCGCAGCATGCGTGGGGCGCAGGTTGCGGCGGCGGCGGCGCTGCTGCATGGGTTGGGCGACCAGGGCTGCGGGGATGCAGGGCTGCTGCGTCCGGCAGCGTGGGGCACAGGGGCGAGATGCTGCTGCGAGGGTTGGTGCGGCTCGTGTGACGCCGTCCCCCGGTCCCACCCCGCGCTCGCGTCGCGCCCGTGCAGGCACCACCGTGGGCCAGGACCTTAACTTGTCGCTGGAGCGCGTCACTGCCTCGCGCAACTTCACCAACAAGCTGTGGAACGCCGGCAAGTTCGTGCTCTTCAACCTGGACAAGGTGAGCCCCTTGCTGTTCAATGACACCACGCCCCTCCAACATAGCAGTGCCCCGATGTTGTTGCTGTTGGGCGCACCGACTGCGACCGCCGGACGTATCCCTGCTCCCGTGCCCAACCCCCGGCCCCGGCCTATCCTCCTCCGGCCGCAGGTCAGCGCGGAGGAGTGGGAGTCGCTGCGTGGCGTGTCGCTGTCCAGCCAGGCCGACCTGCAACGGCTGCCGCTGGTGGAGCGGTGGATCGTGAGCCTGCTGCACCAGGTGGGTCCATGGTGGGGCCTTGGTGGGGCCATGGAGGGGTGGTGGGGCCTTGGTGGTGGCCTTGGTGGGGTGGGGCTGTATGGAGTGGTGGGGCCAGGGATGGGTAGGGCCATGGAGGGGCCTTGGTGGAGAGGATTTGGGCCCTGGCTGGCTGGACGGCCAAACTACTGGGTGGTTGGGCTGTGGGGGTGTCTGGATGAGTCGCTGGGCATGCGGAGGGGCTGGCAACGTTGCAAAGGGGTGCAGCAGGGAGCGGGGCGACGACTCCACGGGCACTCACCCGCCCCACGCCTGCCGCGAAGCCGCCGTCCCTAACCGACCGCCGCGAGGCCCGTGCCCGGCTTCTGCCCTGCCCTTCCCTGCCCGTCAGACCATTGACGGCGTGAGCGAGCGGTACGACAAGTACGACTACAACACGGCCGGCATCGACGCCTACAACTTCCTGTGGGACGAGTTCGCGGACTGGGCCATTGAGGCCTCCAAGGTGCGCCACGGCCGCATGCGAGGCGGGCCGGGCGTGCGAGGCTGGCGGGGCGTGGAGGCTGGCGGGGCATGCGGCCGCCGCTGCCCTTTCTTGAACACCGCCCTCAGCACCCCCCCGTGGCACCGAGGCCCAGCTGCTGCCGTCGGGGCCCACCTCGGCCCTGCACCTGCACCTCGGCCCTGCACCTGCACCACGCGCATGCACCTCTGCAGCCCAGCGGTCAGCCGCCACCCTCAGTCTGGGCCCTGGCGCTGGGCCCAGACTGAGGGTGCCGGGTGCCGACGTCAACATCTGCCGAAGCCGCGCCCCTCCTTCCCGGCCGCCTGCCCGCAGACGCGCACCTACGGCGGCGACGCGGCCGCGCAGGCCGCCAGCCGGGCGACGCTGGTGTACGTGTTCGAGTCGGTGCTGCGCCTGCTGCACCCCTTCATGCCCTTCGTGACCGAGGAGCTGTGGCAGGCGCTGCCGCACAAGGGTGCGCACCGAGCGCCCGCACGCTGCGGCCCTGCTGACCCGTCACCTCGCCACCTCGCCCGCATCGTCAACCGTCAACCGTCAACCGTCGCGCCCGTGCAAGCAGTCTTCGGACCACCTTCCTCACACAACATGCTCGTCCGACAAGCCTGCCCCCCCCCACACACACACACACGCGCCCCCAGGTGACGCGCTCATCGTGGCGCCCTGGCCGCAGCGCGGCTGCCCCGTGGACACTGCGGCGCTGGCGTCCTTTGAGGTGCTCAAGGGCTGCGTCAAGGCGCTGCGCAACGCGCGGGCCGAGTACAACGTGGAGCCCGGGCGCAAGATCGGCGCGACGCTCGTGATCGAGGACGCCGCCACGCGCGAGGTGCGCCCTCGGTGGCGCCCTCAGTGGCGCGAGTGCACGAGAGCGTGTGTTCAGAACTAGGAAGATGTAGTAGCAAGTTCCGCGCGGCACGCCCTGGGTTGATGCGTGTGGAGCTCTGCAGTGCAGTGCATGGGGCAGTGCGCGCAGACTGCTGGCCGGGAGACGGGGTGGGTAGCTAGGGCAAGGGCCCGGTGCTGGTCGGCTCGGCCTGCACCCTGCAAGCCCTGCCGCTGCCCTTGCATCCTCGCTCCATTTTACATCTCTTCCCTGGCCCCTTCCCTCGCTCGCCGGATCCCCAGGCGCTGCAGTCGGAGCTGGCGGTGGTGTGCCTGCTCGCACGGCTGGACCCCGCGGCGGTGCGGCTGGTGGCGTCGGCGGCGGAGGCGGGCGACGCAGCGGGCGGCTCCAGCGTCAGCTTGGTGGTCAAGGAGGGTGTGCAGGTACGGCGTGCTGCGCCGGCCCGGGGCTAGTTACACATCCTTGTGTGCGGGGGACGGCGGGCGCTGCCGCGTCCCGCCACCCACCGGCGCTCACGGCCGCGCGGCCGTGCTGCTCGGTCAGCGTTCCCACACTGCAGCGCGCTCCCATCGCCCTCATCGCTCCCAGGTGCTGCTGCCGCTGGCGGGCCTGTTTGACGTGGCCAAGGAGCTGGGGCGGCTGGGCAAGCAGAAGGCCAAGCTGGACAAGGAGCTGGGCGGCATCATGGGCAAGCTCAACAACCCGGGCTTCATGTCCAAGGCGTCGCCAGAGGTGCGCGGTGCTGCGGGAGGTGCTGGGGCAGGAGGCTGGGGCAGGAGGCTGGGGCACGGTGGCTGGGGGGCTGCTCGCTGCGCGCTGCGCGCTGCGCTGGGCCCTTATGAAGACTGAGTTTGCGCTGTCCACCTGTGTGCCAGCGTGCGGCTGAGCGTATGTGCCCGTACCCCCCTGCCCCGTGTGGCCTCGCCGCCGTGCAGTACGTGGAGGAGGCGCGCGGCCAGGAGCGCGAGGCGCGCGAGAAGCTGGCGCTGGTGGAGGCCAAGATCGCGCAGGTGTCGGCGCTGCAGCAGAAGTAGGGGCGAGCGGCGTGGCGGCGGCCCGGGTGGCGGGGTTGGCCAGGGCGGCGGTGGCTCGGGGACAGGGCGGGGATGGGGGAATGGGGAGGGTTGCAGGTGTCGCATGGGCGTGGGCGTGGGTGCGTGCGTGCGTGGCGGCTGTGTGGTGTCGGGCCGAGTGGGCGCAGGGAGGGTGGCCGGCGTGGGCTGGTGTATTGGGTGTGGCCACAGTCGGGCCCGGGCCGTGAGCGACGGCTGGCGGGCAGCTGGGTGGGTTGGGCGTCGGGATGGGCGTCGGGGTGGACGCCGGGGTGCGGCTGGCAGGAGGCGCCTGACCATGGGTCTCATGGGGCGAAGAGCGGGTGCGGACTGCAGAACAAGGTGCGGCCGAGGTGAGGGGCTGTGGGCCGCCTGCTCGCGAAGTGTGGGCCGCCAGTGGGTCCCGCTGCCATGCACGGTCGTGCGCGTATGCGCTGAAGCCGGTCACGGCGCCTGTGAGCAAGGAGCTTGGCGCGCCGCATGCGCAGGAGCCCAGCGCTACGAGTTGGCCGTGGCACGTGGCAGCAAGTGCGGTCGGGCTCCCCGCGCCTCCCCGTGCACGCGCGCTGCCACCTGCCGACTCTACTGCGAGTGAGCTGCAGGCTTGCGCCCACGCGACGGTGCCTTGTACGGATCGGCACCAAGCCGCCTCTGCTGCCGCTGCTCAATATGCCTGCGACCCTGTCGTACACGCCGTATCGAGCAGGGATCCTCTCGGCCAAACCGGAGAGCTTTGCAACGCCCCTTCCATACACTCCGCGACGCACTGCTTAGCAGGCGCAGCGCAGCGGTCTTCCCACACGCGTGCAAGACTCCTCTCGACGTTTCTGAAACTGCCCTCACTCAGCAAGTTTCGCCCAAGCCATGGGCGCGGCCAACAGCTGCACGCGCTTCACCGACGTCATCACTGAGGACGAAATTCAGGAGGCCGTCAAGGCTATCGTGGTGAGCCGAGCCAGCCTTCGTGAGCCGCGAGCTGCGAGCCTGTAAGCCACCTGCTGAGCCATGAGCCGACACAGCACCTCCTACCACCGATTATTCGCAACAGGAGTGGGAAGACGCCCAGAAAGCTGGCCAGAAGGCGCAGCAGGTATGACCCTTTCTCCAGAGAAACCAAGAAAGGGAGGAATGGAGAGTTTGACGACATACCAACCTCTGTCTGCGGGGGCCTAGTTCCTGGAAACCGCACTGGGAACGCGCGCATTCACTGCGCATGTCTGCCCAGCGGCGAACATTGGAGGATTGACGCTTACCGCTCCATGTAACCCAGCGTACCGCATGCTATCGACGGCGCCATACAGGGGCGAGGGCTGTGGGGCTAGTTGCCAGAGCCTTTGCATGCCGCACTCGACGTGGCACGCTGTGCCCCAAATCTGTACGAACGGGTGGCAGGGCACTCGGGACAGCGTCTTGCAACGCGTCGTGCTGGTACCGCTAACGCGCGGTGCTCAGCGCAGCCCAGTCCGCCGGGCCCGAACGCACGACGTGCTGACGCCAGCAGACAACTCCGCGCTGAGCTATGCACAGAGCGCGACACAGCGAGCACCGTGGAGCTGTTAGACACGCGCATGACGCTGAAGGGCTGGCCAACGGCCACATGTGTACATGCGTCTAGCGCTCTAGCCGCTCGCCGCGACGCTGGCGCTGCAGTACAGCCGCTTCGCCAATGAATACAATACGCCTACCTACGTTGCCGCCCTCGCCCCGTCCTCGACACGCTCCTGCCCCGCGTCGCCCGTGGCACCGCACCCGCCGTTCCTCACGCAGGCGCTGCGCACGATCCGCAAGGACAGCTTCAAGAAGGCCGCCGGGGACCTCAATCACGCGGGCGGCATTGTGGACAGGCTCGGCGGACCCGAGCGCGTACACGATGTGATCCAGGTACGAGCCGTCACCAGGCGCGCTGCAGCGTGCCGCGTGCTCGCGTGCACCCCGGCGCTCCGTCCCTGACGCTATCGCAAACCCTGGTTCACTTGCTGTCGCCCAAACCCCGGCCCGGCCCAACCTCCTCTCCGCACCATGGCAGGCCTTCTACCGCAAGGTGCGCTTCCCGCCCACGAGCCGGCCCTCTGGATGCGCGGGGTTGCAGGGGACAGGCGCAGCCGTGGGGCATGCGCGACGCGCCCATACCCCCAAGGCACGCCCTCACGCGGGTGCGACGTCGCCGCCACCCTCCTCCACACCCGCAGCTCTTTGCCAATCCCGAGGTCCGGCACTACTTCGACAACCTGCCCCAGGAGCGCATGCGCGCTAAGCAGGTGGGTGCCAGCCCTCGCACCTCACGTTGATCCTCTGATCCTATCGATACGTCGTCACCACAACTCGATAGGCTTTGTCGACCCTATCGACTCTATCGACTCAGCGATGACGGCTGGTGGGGCCTCAAGGCTGCCGGTGCCCTAGCATGCCCCCGGGCGCTAGTCGTACCTGCTGGGCCCAGGGTGCGCCGCCGCCAGGCCCAACCCCGCTGCCCGGCGCAACCCGCCCCTCCTGGTCACGCCGCCCTGCCAATCCAGCACCACCTGCCTGCTGCGCCCCCAGATGAAATTCATGCGCTACATCATGGGCGGACCCCGCACCTACGTCGGCAACCTGAGGTGCGTCCGTGCGCCGGCACCAGACATGCCTTGCGCTGGCGTGCCTTTCGCTGGCGCGCCTTGCGCTGGCGCTGGCGCGCCCGGCGCCTGGCGCCCTTACGCGCGCAGTGCTGTCGCTGTCGCTCTGACCGCAAGCTGGGGAACCTGTGGACGTGACTTGCTGCCGTCATTGGGCAATCTAGATCCAGGGGATTAAGACAGGCAGTGGCGGCAGCAGCGGGGACCCAAGAAAGGCAACCCAGCTGCCAGTCCGCCTGCGACCCCGCCTGCCTGGCTGACCGTCGCCTTTGCTCGGCACCCGCCCCTCGCCCCTTATCCAGGTGCGTGCATGCGCAGATGGTCAAGGAGGGCGGCCTGGACCTGGCGCGGTTCGGGGTGGTGGTGAACCTGCTCATGGACACGCTGGCGGAGCTCAAGGTGCCGCAGGTGAGCGCAGCATCCTCATCCTCATCCTCATCCTCAGCAGCCTGTTGGCGCCACATTGCGGTGGCCGCGTGGCGACGGCTCTCAAATCAGCAGCACGATGCACCCTCCCTGCCATGCCAAGCGCGCGGCCCCTTTCCACATGGCATAGGGCAGCACCGGCATCCGCGCGTCCTGCGCCCCTGCGCCGCAGCCGCAGCCGCAGCCAGCCGTGCAGCATTGTGGCCGCACACGCGCAGCCGGACCTTGCCCGCACCGGGTGACATCCGCACCGCTCGCTCCCTGGCCCGCAGGACGTGGTCGACGACATTTGCAGCAACGTGGAGGCGGCCAAGGACGCCATCTTCACGCCCAACCCCGACGAGCTGGTGTCGCAGGAGGAGATGGCGACGGCCGCCGACGACCTCAAGCACCCGCTGGTGGCCAAGCTGGGCGGCCCTCACGCGGCGCAGGTGCGGAGCCGCGGCGTGGCCCAACGCCGAGGTCGGCACCGCAGCCGGCGGGTTCTGCCCTGCCCAAGGTCCTTCCCTTCCCTGGGTCCTGCTCCGGGCCCTTCCCTGACCTTGTCCCCTGCCGCGGTGGCGCCCTATGTGCGTGCCTGCTTCACACACCTCAGGCCATCATCCAGGCCTTCTACAAGAAGCTGTTTGGCTCGGAGGAGCTCAAGTACTTTTTCGTGTCCATGAGCACCGAGCGACTGCGCACCATGCAGGTGGGGCGCCGCGTGTTTGCGGCGGCTCTTGGCGAGGGCACTTGCCGTGGCCCACGCGGCGGCAAGCGCCTGACTGCTGCCGTGCCCCCTTGACTCGCTCGTAAGACCCTCCCGGCCCCAAGCCTCTGCCGCCGTCTGCCTGCCTATGATGCCATCCCTTCCCGCCCGCCCGCCTTCCGCCCCCTTCCCGCCCGCCCAGTTCCGCTTCATGCGCTACCTGCTGGCGGGCCCGTCCTCGTACGCCACGCTGGGCACCGCGGGCATGCGGTGAGACGCGAGGGCCGGGGCCCCTTGGGAAGATGGAGACGTGCGAAGGGCGGCCCCGCCGGGCCGCGGTGCATGGCGTGACCACGGGGCCATGCGTGGGCGCGGGCGGCAGGCCGGCTGTCGGGCAGCAGGGCAGCTACCGTCAGGCTATGGCTGTGACCCGCCCCTTGCGTGGCCGGCGCCGTGCTACAGGTGTGTGCACGCGCGGCTGGTCAAGGAGGACGGCCTGGACCTGCCCAAGGTGCGGCCAGGGAGGGGAGGACGGGGCTGTGTCCGCGGCTGGGGGCCACCACAGCTGGGGCGCTGCTGTCGGGGGTACCGTGGCAGACACGGCCGCTGGAGCTGAGCTGAGCCCCGGTCCGGCTCCGGGTGCGGGGGCTTCGGCGCTGCAGCGCCAGAACCGCATGCTGTGACATGTGGCACATGTGGAATGCACGTTCCCGCAACTGCCGTGTGCTTGTACCCGCCCGCAGTTCAACAAGGTGACGCAGATGCTGGTGGACGTGCTGAATGACCAGATGGTGTCTAAGGTGGGGCGGCTGGGGGGCTGCAGCAGACGACACAGCTGGGCACTCTGGCAGCAGGGCAGCACGTGCTGTCGCCCTGATGGATGCAACCACCGTGCTGAGCTGCCCATCATGGCGGCGCAGCGGGCCGCGCAGATGCGGCCGATCCCTGCCCCTGCTCACAAGCCGTGATCGGTCACGATCGGCTTGTGTTGGCCTGTCGCGCTGTTCGTCGCGCCCTGCCTTTGACGTGTTGTGCCGTCGTGTCTTGTGTCGCGCGTTGTGTCACCAGGCCTGCATGAAGGAGGTGCTCGCCAACGTGGAGGCGGCCAAGAACGCCATCTTCACGCCGGGCGCTGACGAGCTGGTGACCAAGGAGGAAATGATGGCGGAGGCCGCCTCCATCGACGGCGGCCTCGTGGAGCGCGTGGGCGGGCCAGAGGCGGTGTACGAGCTCATCCGCACCTTCTACGCCAGGGTACGTGCCGTACGGCACACGTGTGAGCAAACGAAGCGGGATATACTGCAGCACGGAACGGATCTTGGGGGCGACGCCAGCGAGCGCTGGCGGTACCTCCGGTTGTTGTGTATAGACCCTCCCCTCGTCCCCATCGGCCTCAGCTCCATGCCCTCCCCCGGAAAGGACCTCCCGCACCCCGCCGCTCTCGCCCTAGCTGACCTCGCCCTCGCCCTCTCGCCCTCACTTACCTCGCCCTCGCCCTCTCGCCCTCACTTACCCCTCCGACCCTTCGCAGCTGTTCAACGACGAGGAGCTCAAGTACTTCTTCATGCTCTCCACCGACCGGCTGCGCACGAAGCAGTTTCGCTTCATGCGCTACCTCATGGCCGGCCCGGCCGCCTACGCAGCCATGGGCGGCAACCTCAGGTGCGGCCCACGCTGGAACCGCCCGGCGGCAGGCAGCCGTGCGGCGTGGAGCCCCACGCGGGCTCCACACGTCCCCTGTGCACGTCAGCGTCGCAGCGAGAGCGCGGTCCGCTCCCCACGCCGCTCGGTCGCTGGGTGCACCGCGCCGCACTGCTGGCCGGCCGGCTCATCGCCCTGCCTGCGCTGCCCGCCTGCCCCTGCGCTGCCAGGTGCAAGCACGCGCAGATGGTCAAGGAGAAGGGCCTGGACCTGCCCAAGTTTGAGAAGGTGGCGGGCATGCTGGTGGAGGTGATGCGCACGCAGGGGCTGCCGCAGGTGGGCTGGGGCCGTGTGGGGGCACGGGGGGAGGGATGACGGACTCGGAGGGGCAAGGGGGACGGAGGGCGGTGCGCGGGCTGGTGGGCGGCCAGGTGGCTGCGCCTACCTGCCCAGTGCCCACCCCGCCTGCCTCCCCACGTGGCCCTCCGCCGCCCCATGCTTCGCGCTGCAGAGCTCACCTCCGCTGACCTCCCCCGTGTGGTCCACAGGACGTGGTAGCAGACATCCTCGTCAGTGTGGACGCCGCCCGCACCGCCATCTTCACGCCCGGCCCCGATGAGCTGGTGACCAGGGAGGAGATGGTGGCCGCGGCGGGTGAGGCGCGGCGCAGCTGCTGACTCCTCCCCGCACGTGCCGACCC
Organism: Chlamydomonas sphaeroides; assembly: GCA_001662425.1. NCBI lineage: Eukaryota > Viridiplantae > Chlorophyta > Chlorophyceae > Chlamydomonadales > Chlamydomonadaceae > Chlamydomonas > Chlamydomonas sphaeroides. The sequence goes on along the minus strand of BDDC01000253.1, from coordinate 50,817 downwards.
GGCAGCCCGGCCCGCAAGACGCAAGCGCTCCGCGTCTCTGTGTGCCGCAGCTTGGGAGGAGCTGCTGTAACGGCGCTGCCCTGCCGCCCGCCGCCCGTCCCGCAGAGTCGCTCAACTCGGACATTGTGGCGCGGCTGGGCTCGGCGCGCGTGTACAACGTTATCAGCTCCTTCTACGCCAAGCTGTTCAATGACGCGGTGCGGACGCGTTATGTGGAATAAGAATGAATGGGGATATACCTGACTCTCCGACGTTACGGGTTAGAGTAGTGGCGCGTAGCGGCACCCGTTCCCGTCCCCGCACGCCACCGGGAGCGAACGACGGAGGACGCTGGAGAAGGCCGCTATGCCACACGTGCCCGGCTCTGTGCCCGGCTCCACGTGCCTCGTGTCGCCTGGGTGCTAAGGTCGCCACCACGCCCCCTGCCCTTTCCCCCGCAACCCGGCCCCCGACCGCAGGAGCTCAAGTACTTTTTCGTCTCGCTGTCGGACTCGAAGCTGCGCGGCAAGCAGGTGGGGCCGCCACACGCCACACGCCCCGCGCCGGCGCTACGCCCGCAGCCGGGCTGGTGCCGCCGCCTGTTCGCTCGCGCGCCTCGCTGCCCGCTGCACCTGCCCACGCTCCCGGCCCCTGCTGTCCCTGCCCCCGCAGCTCAAGCTCATGCGCTACCTGTTCGGCAGCCCCGCCGCCTACGCGGCCACGGGCGGCAACCTGCGCTGCGTTCACGCGCGCATGGTCAAGGAGGACGGCCTGGACCTGCCCAAGGTAGGGGCCGTGGCAGCGGGCCGGGGCCATGGTGGCCCAAGATGGGCCGGGAGGGGGCTGGGGTGCAGACGCCGCACCGGGGGGCCGTGCTCTCGTGGCTCGCAGTGCACTCGGAGGGAGGGGGCTGCAGTGCCGGCTGACCAGCGCCCCGCATCGCCGCATGTCCGCCTGCCGCCTGCCGCCCGCAGTTCAACAAGGTGGTGGGCATGGTGCTCGAGGTGCGGCTGGTCGGGTTGCCAATGTCCTCGTCATCATCATATGATTCTATTATTAATGATGCGCATTCGATAATGTTTTCGTGATGATGTTCAATGTTGGTCGGCAACCCTGGTAGGCATGGTCCTCGGGGAGCGGCTGGCCCCGGCCGGGATGGGGTGCGAGAGGACATGGCTCCGCAGCTAGCACGGCGGGCCTGCGTCGCCTGGCTCGCAAGGCATCGAGAGACGCCGGGTGCACAGTGGGGGGGCGCTGCCGCAGCACACCTGCCGCCGCGCCTGTCTGCATGCCATGGACCAAACGCTCGCCTGCTGCCCCTAACCCTGGGGCTGTCCCCACAGGCGCTCAATGAGGAGGAGGCGCCCGCGGTGAGAACCGCAAAGCAGCCCAACACAGCGTCGCCTGCAGCCCCGCCGTCCCTCAGCGAGGCGATACCCGGCAGCAGCCGAGCCGGCCGCACCAGCCTCCCAACGCCCATCATGCCGCCTGCGCCTACCGACGCCTGCTCTTATCGTCCGTCCTTCCTCGCCCCCTTATGGCCCACAGGATGTGGTGGCGGACATTGCAAAGAACGTGGACGCCGCGCGCGCCGCCATCTTCACGCCCGGGCCCGATGAGCTGGTGACCAAGGAGGAGATGATGGCGGAGGCGGCGTCGCTGGACAGCGGCCTGGTCAAGCGCGTGGGCGGGCCAGAGGCGGTATACGAGCTCATCCGCACCTTCTACGCCAAGGTACGGCACGCATTCGGCCGGTGCCGTACGGCGTACGGAGCGTACGGCACAGGGCGCGTGTGTCGCAGGCAGGGGCGCCAAGACACTCCAGTCGCGACACGACACAGCAATCCCCCACCCCTCACTTACCCCTCCGCCCCTTCACAGCTGTTCAACGACGAGCAGCTCAAGTACTTTTTCATGCTGTCGGCCGACCGGCTGCGCACTAAGCAGTTCCGCTTCATGCGCTACCTGCTGGGAGGCGCCAAGGCCTACACTGGGGACCTGCGGTGAGCGCCGCACAGCACAGCACAGCACAACACAACACACACACCAAACCTTTCAACTCGCCCACCCCTTGCTCCTCTTTATTCCCCGGCCCCTGACAGCTGCGTGCACGCGCACATGGTGGCGGAGCGCGGCCTGGACGCCGCCAAGTTCGACCTCGCCGTCTCGCACCTGGCAGCCACCGCCGCCGAGCTGTCCCTCCCTTCCGACGTGCTGTCCGACATCATGGTCAACGTGGCGGAGGCCCGCACCGCCATCCTCGGCGCCTTCGCCGCCGCGCCTGCGCCCAAGCCCGCCGCCGCCGCCGTCAGCAGCAGCCGGCCGGCGTCAGCCGCCGCCGGCGTCAGCCTGTACGCGCGGCTCGGTGGCGACGCCGCCGTCGGCGGCATCGTGGACGCGCTGCATGCCCGGCTGGCGGCGGACCCGGCGCTCAAGCACATCCTGGCGGGGACCGACATGGCGTCGCAGCGGCGGCAGCAGCTGGCCTTCCTCAAGACCTGCCTTGGCGGCGCCGCCGGCTCGGCGGCGGGGTCGCGGCCCGGCAGCGCCGCCGGCGGCATGGGCGGCATGGGCCCTGGCGTGGCGGCGGCGCACCTGGCGCGCGACAAGGCGCTGGGGCCAAGCCACATGACAGCGCTGGCAGAGCACTGGGCGGCCGCCGCGACGGCGCAGGTGGGGCTGGCTATAGGGGCTGGGGGCTGGGCCGGGAGGACGTGGCAGCCACACGCGATGTGAGCCGAGGTCCGGGTAGGCCCTGTCGTTGATGCACGTGCTGACGAGTGGGGAATCTGCTTGTGCCGCCTCCCCAGGGCGCGCCCGCCGCGGCTGTGGCCGAGCTGCGCGGCCTGCTGGGCCCGGGCAACAGCCTGCTGTGGCCGCCGGGCCCCACGGCCGGCTGCCCCTTTGCGTCCATGATGAGCGCCGACGAGGCCGCGCTCGACGACATCCTCGCCTCGGCCGCCGCCGCCGTGGCCGTGCCCGCCGCCGCGCCCAAGGCGCCGGTGAGCCGGCAGGGCAGCGCGGCGGCGTCCGCCTCGGCGAGCAGGCAGGGCAGCGGCGCCGCGCCGGCTCCGGCCGCCATCTCGCGCCAGGGCAGCGCCGCCGCGCCGGCGTCGGCGAGCCGGCAGGCAAGCGGCGCCGCACCGGCGCCGGCCGGCGTGTCACGCCAGGGCAGCGCAGCGGCGCCGGCGTCGGCGTCGGCGAGCCGCCAGGCCAGCGGCGCCGCGCCGGCCGGGACCATGTCCCGCCAGGGCAGCGGCGCCGCGCCCGCGTCGGCGACCCGCCAGGGCAGTGGCACTGCGCCGGCGCCGGCCGCCGTCTCGCGCCAGGGCAGCACCGCGGCTCCGGCTGCAGGGAGCCGCCAGGCCAGCGGCGCCGCGCCGGCTGCCGTGTCGCGCCAAGGCAGCAGTGCCGCGGCGCCCACATCCCGCATCCCCAGCGCCGGCGGAGCGCGGCTGAGCCTGGATTCCGCGGGCGGCGCGCGGCCCGTCGCGGCCTCGCGCGTGCCGTCCCTCGGGGGCGTTGGGGGCGTTTCGAAGATAGCCGCCAGCGGCGGCAGCGTCGCGGCGAGCCCGCGGCCGTCGGGCCCGTCGTTCCTTGCGGCGGACGATGAGGCCATGCTTGAGGCCATTCTCGAGGCACCGCCGTCGCGTCCCCTGTCGGCTGTCAGAGTGCAGGCTTAAGGGGCGCTGTGTGACAAGAGCTCGCGGGATCGGTGACGGAGCTTGGATTGCGGCAGCGGGGTGGGCTGTGGGAGGGTTCTATGTTTCGGCAGAACATGGCGAGAGAGAAAGAGAGCCTGCGGCGTGCGGACGCGCGCGCGGTCCGCGAAGAATGCGGATAAGCGGCAGGAGCGGCGCAGGGATAGCTTGCCTTGGCACTGGGGTGGGGAGTCACAGCTGCTGCTTTGCGTGCTGCGGTTATGCCGGGAGATTTGTGCGGCACTCCGGCATACCTCCATATCAGCTCGTGACGGCGGCCCCCGCGGGCTGCGCCGCTGGTTGCTCCAGCTGGCACGCGCGTCGGCGCGCGTGGTGCTGACAAGAACCCAACCGCTCGGTGCCTCGGCCGCGGCGTGCACGCGCTCGTCCGATTACGCCGCTCGAGTTTACTTCATCCGATATCACGTCGATGCTGGTGGCCCTTGCCCCGGTCGATGAAGCTGCGGCCTCGTGCGGGAGGCAGGCCACAGCTGTGCCGCTGGGGCCTGCGGCAATTTGCTAGCACGTGCGTCTTGGTTCTCTGGGCGCTGATGCCCCTCGCATAAAGACCTGTGCCTCGGCTTTCGCTTTCATGTAGCGGAGTAATGCCCTGAGGAGGGGCTGCGGCCAGCGGGCCGCACTGCGGCTGTCTTGCTGCTGGCGGCGGGTGCTGCTGCTCGTGGGGTGAGCACGCATTGTACGCTCGTTGTCGTCGGGCGCACCTGAGGTTGCCACCATCGCAAAGCTCCTTCCTGCCTTTACCCTTCGTAACCCAACCGTCGGGCGCGGCACACCGCCGGCGACGTGTTCAAGTGTTAGGTGAAGACGGAACCCGTGTTGTACGGGCAAGTTGTACGGCCACCCGTGATCCCGCTGGTTGGTGGCCAATGGCGGCTGCTTGCTTCGGCCCTGTACGTAGCCCGGGCGTGCCCCCGCTTGCGTCGGGTGCTGGCGCCGTAAGCAAGCAACCGTCAAGCTGCCCGTCGAGGATCGTAATCAATAAGCGATCCCACACGCGTGCGCGCTGATCTCCTCTTTCTAGGCTGGTCCAACAGCAAAAAGGCTGGTGCTGCGCGGCTGCTGTGCACCAACTAGGGCTTCATCGGCAAGGCAGGTTGTTGTTGGTTGGTTGGTTCGTTGGTTGGCGGGTGGTTCTTGTGCTGCTCGTGCGCGGGCGAATAAATTGTGTTAAGCTTGCGCGACAGGGAGGCCGGCGGCCGTGCCGTGGCTAAGCTGGCGTAGTGATGCCCACCTGAGACACCCCCTGGCAGCGAGCGCCTAGCGCCTGCCAAGTAAATGCGCGTGTGCTGTTTGCGGGGGGGATCACGTGCGGCAAAGTGGCGCGTGCTGGCGTCGGTCGCGTCACCAGCCCGTGCGTGCTGTGTGCTGTGTCCGTGGTGTCTGTGGCTCATTGATCGTATCGGCACGCAGCCAGCTTATTTGCCGGGGCTCCTACAACCCTGTAACCCTGACCGACTGACTCCCGCTTCTATTGGCAGAGCCGCCATTGATTGCCCATGAGTCGGGCGAGAGCACGCGTGCAGGAACCCACTCCGACCAGGAAAATTGCCTCCTGACTCCCACGGCCGAAAGAGGCTCTCAAGTAGGCTGCTTGGGCTACTTCCGGCCTTTGATGACCGCAGGTACCCAGCCACCCTGTCACCCTCGCCATATACGTGCCTGACTCGTCCGGGATGCGACCAATGGTCCCTTCACCCGCGGTACGCTTGTGTCAAGCAATGGCTACATACACAGCTGTCGGAGCTAGAAGATCTTTCGTGCACGGCTGCAGGCCCAGTCAGCGCTTTGGCTGGCAAGAGCTGGCAAGAGCCATCTTTTTATGCAGTCGAGCTCCCCCCTCCTCCCCCCGCCCACCCGCTGCAACGGGCGCCCGTGCCGTGCGGCCGCATGCATGGCGCCGCAGGCGGGCCGGGGCGAGCTGAAGGGACAGCAGCAGCGGGCGCCGGTCGTCTGCCAAAGCCAGGAGGGGAAGCCTGCCCTGCTGAGCAGGGAGAGCCTTGCTCGGACGGGAGCGGAGCGCAGCCGCTGCCGGCCGGCAGAACGGGAGGGGCTGCAGTGTGTGGAGGCTAGACCGCCAATGGACGGCATTGCGCCGCCGCTGCCTGCAGGAGGCTCCTCCTGGCTGCCTGTGTGCCCGTGCAGAGGGGGAGGTGCAGCCCACGCATAGGAGCAGCTGCAGCGCATTGGCACATTGGCACAGGGGCTGGGAGCGCATGTGCTGCGAGAAAACAGGCAACACAGGAGAGCACGGGAGCAAAACCCATCTGAATGCCCCAAGCGCCATCCTGCCGGCGGAATGAGGCACGGCGGGACGTTCATCCAGAGCTGCGCGTCCGTGCCAGCGGCACGGCCACTGCAGCCATACGTAGCGCTCAGGCGCCGGGACTTCTTGTCTTCGTCTGGGTTGAGGAGCTTGTCAGAGATAGAGAACTCAGACAGGTGTACGAACTAAAGAACAGATCCTGTTCAAGTATAGTCGTGCAATTCAGAGTGATTTGGCTGGCATATGAGGAGTTCATTTAGCCCCGACGGTGGGTGCAGCCGCGTAGCCCGGGTCTAGTGCGCCGGCCATATTGTGCCATCCGACGCCCTTTGAATGCCCAACGGCTAAGCATATCAAGCTGGGGGGTCTGCGGGGGCGGAATCGCCGGATGCGGCCCTGCAAGCGCAGCTCCCTGCCACCCATTGCGCTGGGAACTGTGAACTGCATCTGCGCGATGGCCCGACATCGAGGCAACCTACGCGGCTCGCTAGTTGTTCTGACGCATACGTAGCCCTGGTCCACTCCAAGCTAGGTGGCGTGGAGCAGGGGCTTAGGCGGGATGGCGCCATGTACACTAACCTGGGGACCCCGGAATCAACGAAACCATAAAAGGGGCTATTGCTCTTATTATCTTGCAACGCCGCCGTGTTGCGCAACGAAGCTGAGCAAAGGAGTGTGCATTCTGGCGGCTGGCGGCGATTAGCGGCACACACCGCTCGTGCAATCGTAATTCGCTTTTCAATCAACTCACTTCGCGTCTGGCTACTCGGGAGCGGTTGCAGTTTACCGCGGGTTTAGGGTTTTTTTCGATGTCCACATGTCTCGCAGCAAATTTCTCGCGGGTGGCGCGCAGCAGCCGGATCTGGCACGTGCACACATGCTTGATGTTACAGCTCTCCCGGTTTGCTAGATCCTGCACTGCAGTGAGCACTCACGTTGCACCTCGACACTAACAAGTCGTTTTGCAAGTGCACCAGTGTGCGCTGAAACAGGATGTTTTGGTGTCCAGGCAAACGGGTGCTCTCACCCAGGATTGTGTAGGTCCCAGGCGGTCCCCATGCTCAGAGTTTTATTGTAGAACGACCGGGTCAGGGTCAGCAGGGTACGGAACGGTCTGGCAGTGGGTCCGCTGTGGGTCAGGCTGTTCGGGCCGTCCCGTCGGGCCTGGGAAGACTTTGGCGCCATGCTATCTTTTCGCTTGCGGTCCTGCAAGTGCCGCAACATTACGTGCGTACGTTGGGGGCGAGTGGGGCAACGTCTTGACTGGGTCCTGCCATTGCCCTGAGCAACGTGCTGGCCCTGCTCAGAGGAGAAGTTCTGCAAACGAGTCCCTTCCCCCCTCTTCCCCAGCCAACCCGGCCCCAGTCTGAATGTAGTTTGGTACGGGTCTTACCCGTCTCTCAGCGGCTCCTGGGCCATGGTGGGGTAGCGCCAGCAAAGCTCCCCACAGCTCCCCGCAGCGTCGTGGCGTCGGCACAAAGGGGGCTCGTGAGGCTGCCGTGCATCAAGGCAAGGTCATGCGGAATGGCGGCAGCGCACAGCAAGCGACGAAGGGCCCACGGCCCCGCCCGCACGGCGGCAACGCAAGGCAGGTGCCGGGCAGGTACAGGGCATCCGTGGGCATCACCCCCAGCGCGCCGCACACGCGCCGCACACATAGCCTGGGCCGTGTAACGTTAGCAGTGCATTGGCTTACACTGTCCCCGATTGGTCCGCACTCGAGCGCCTAGCCCAACATTCGTACTCGCGGGCCCAAGGGAGCTCGGGCTTAGCCGCTGCGGCCGGCGCCGTTGGAGGGCGCCAGCCGCGAGCAGCCGGTGCCGGCGCGTGGTCATGAGCCAGTGCGCCAGCACGCCGCCCTGCCCTTGCCCTCTCAACACCTAAGCAAACGCACCGCAAAGCCCACACAGAGCCCCTCCCCAACCCGCCCCTGGGTCCAAAGCGGCGCGGGGGCGGCGCGACCCGCCGGCGCCCTGACCGGGGCCTGCGGGGCGCACAGTCGCCCCCGCGCCAGGACCCACTCGGCTCCGGCTGCGCCGCCACCAAACCTGCGCGCAACGCACCGCCCAACTTTGCGTAGTCTCGTGTCCTCGCAGCGCCGGTCCTCCGCTCCGCCGTTGCGACCGCCGCCGACCCGTGCGGCCGGCAGCACATCACAACACCACAGCGGCGGCGTCCGTCCGCCGCAGCCGCGTGTGGCGTCAAGCTGCTCAACGCCTGGGGCGCAGCAGGGCCCGTGCCGGGGCAGGCAGGTGCAATGTTAGGTTAATGATAAACTAGAACGAAGTCACGTCTCCACGGCACCCACGGCCGACACGCGGCGAGCTGCCGCGACCCCACGACTCCCTGCAACCCCGACCGACCAACGCCCGGCACTGGAGCGGCGGACCCACCGTTCGCAGCGTGCCTGGCGCCATCGCATTCCATCTGGATCTCACTCGTCGCGAATCTCTCCACTGTCGCGGTCCGACTCGTCGCGCGCCCGGTCGCGGCCGCGGCTACGCTCGCGATCCTTGTCCTTATCCTTCTCCTTGTCCTTCTCTTTCTCCTTCTTGTGCTTCTTGCTGCTCTTGTGCTCGTCGTCCTCGTCCGACCGGTCGTCGCGCCTACGATTGCAGCAACAGCAGAGCACACAGGCGGCGTCTCGGCACCCCGCGAGGTTCACGCGAGCGCTACCCACACCGAAACACACTGTGCTACCTAACACTGGAACACACACGCTGCAGCTCCGAAACCCCCATCACCCCCCGCCCTCACTTCTTGGAGCTCTTCTTCTCCTTGCGCGACTTCTTGCTCCGCCGGTCGCCGCCCTCGTCCTCGTCGCCGCTGCGGCTGCCGCGCCGCCGGCTGCGGCCGCCGCCATCGCTGTCGTCCGCGCGGTCGCGGTCGCGGTCCTCGGCCTCGGCCCGCTTACGCACCATGCGCGCCAGCAGCTCGTCGAACAGCGCCCGCGCCTCCTCCAGCGTCACCTGCATCGCAGCCACGCCCGCCAGCCACGACCGTCAGCCAGCAGCTCGCGTCAATCACCCGGGAGGCTGACAAGACATGCCCGCGCCCAACCCCAGCGCCGCACTGCCCAGGCTGCCAGCGCGCGCCCCACGACAGCTCCCCAGCCGCGGCTCCCCTGCCCAAGCAACTGTCCCCACATGCCGCACCCCGCACCGTCCCACCGCACCCCGCACCCACCGCCTTGACCTCGGGCTCGCGCTCGTGCTCCTTGAGCCACTCCTCCCACACGCTGTCCTCCCGCACCGCCGGCCGGCAGTGGCGCATGTAGCTCGCCAGCTTGTCGCGGGCGCGGCGGCGGCGGTCCGCCTCCTCCAGCTCGCGCGCCTTGGCCTTGCCCACCGCCTCCTGGTGATACGAGCGCCTGGTCGGCAGGGCGGCGGGCAGCAGGCGGACACGGAGACAACGGGGTTGGGGGCACTGCCGGCAACGGCTCGGGTTTGGGCACATGGCCACGCCGTTTGAAACCGTGCAAGGTTGCGGTTGCCGCGGGTCCGGGGCTCTCGCTGCAGGCCGCTGCATGGCACAGGTTAACGCGGCCGGCCACAGTACGGGGTCCCGCAGCCCGCCGGTCGACGCTCGTGCGGCGTGTGCACGTGTTGGCGTTGGGGTGGCGAGGGATCAACAAACTAGCCTTGCGAAACACGGCTCACTTGTACGACGGCAGCATGGCGGCCAGCACGCGCACGTCCTCCGAGTCGGGTGCGGCGGCGGCCTGCGCTGCGAGCGCCTCGTCCATCTGCTCAAAGGTGGTGGCGGGGGTGACCGTGAAGCCGGCGTCCTTCAGCAGGCCCTTGAGCGCGTCCTGCGTGTGGGGAGGGAGGGAGGGAGAGGGGCGAGGCCGCATCAGGCATGAGAGGTTGCGAGGCGCGTAGAGGAGTGGTTGAGTGGGCGACGTGGTGGGTGATGTGGGGTCGGGGTAGGTGTGGGGCGTCTGGGTAAGGGAGGCGGGCGGCCAGCAGGGGTCACATGGTGCGAGCGCCGCAGCGCCAGGCAGCTGCTGCCGCACCTTGGCCTTGCTGTACTCCTCCTCCATCTCCTCGATCAGGTCCTCGAACAGCTCCTGTGCAGCGGGGAGCGCAGGGTGTGGGCCTTGGGTACGGCGCAGGACAACGGAGCCCGCAAATGGTGAAGGGGTGGCGGCGCCGCCGCAACACGTGGCGCCGCCGCACGCCCCACCGCGCCGCACGCCCGAAGGAGCGTGTGGCGTTGGCGGCGAGCGGCAACGGCGCACCGCAAGATCACCACAGGGCCCGCCCCCGGTTCGGCCGCCCCCACAGCCCTCCCCTCCCTGCCTCCCAGCCCCTCGCCAAGGCCGCACCTTGGGCTTGCTGCCCGAGCTGTTGGCCTCCACCGCGCGGTAGGCCTCGTCGTTGACGCAGTGCTCCGCGTACTCCTTCCAGCGGCTCTTGACGTTGATGAGCCCCTCGTCCCTGCGGCGCCGAGGGGCCAGATGCACCAGGGGCACCAGGGGAGTGAGCACTGGGGCAGGGCGCGCGGCTGGTAGACGGCGGCGGCTGTGCCAGGCAGAAGGCGGCATGGACGCCAGTGGGTCGGTGGAGAAGATTGCGGAGCGGGCCGGCAGCCGGCAGCTGCCGCTGCGCGGCGGACTGTCTGCTGGACGGGGGCCGCTTCCCGAAGGAGGGTGGGGGTGGCCTGCTGCTGCTGCTGCTGCTGCGAGGCGCACCGCACCTGTGGCGGCGAATCAGCTCCTTGAACATGTCGCGCGCTTTGCGCTCCTGCCGCTTGCGCTCCTCCTTCTCGCGCTCCTTCTCCTCCTTCTCGCGCCGCTCCAGGTCGCGCACAAACTCCTGCGGCGCGGAAGCCCAGCAGGCGCGAGCGGGCGCGGCGTTGACTGGTGGCCGCACAGCAGCACGCAGCCGACGCGACCCACGTACACCGAGGCCCTGGGGCGCCCTACCGCCTCGCCCGTGGACACCGCTGGAACCACAGCCGGGCAACGACTCTGCCGCAGCAGTGACGCGACGCGACGAACGAAACCGGTGGGTACGGCACCCAAGTTGCACAGCGGCTGCGTTCTCGCACCGCACCTGGAACACCTCGAGCCGCTCGACCTTGTCCAGCGCCTCGTACTCGTCCTCGCCCTCGAGCCGCTTGGACACCTGAGCGCACACACACCAGGTGCCGCGCCACGCAGGCGGTGGGGCGGGCACAGTGAGAGGTACGAACCAGTCAGCGGTCGGGCGGAGGGGTGGTGCAAGTCACATGGGCCCCGGTGCGCTGCCGCAGAAGCCCAAAGCGGCAGCACGGCGGCCGTCAAGGGCCCCACCGCCCGAAGGCGAGGGGACCGGTGGACCTGATTCGCGCCCTCACCAACGCACCTTGCGCCACTCGGAGCCGGGCTTGATGCCGCTGGTCTCCAGCAGCTCGCGGAACGCATTACTGCGCCGCTTGCGCTCCTGCGTGGCAGCAGGGGCAGCAGCGGCACCGTCATCACCCACGCCACATGTGCCTGTGTCCGCACGCAGAGACGCACGGCCCCCTCCTGCCAGCTCACCTGGCGCCGCTCCTCCTTCTCCCGCTTGTCGCGCTCGCGTTGCGCCTCGTGGAACAGCTCCTCGCGCTCGCGCTCCGGCACCGCACGCCAGCGGGCGTCGTCCTCAAACAGCTCGCGCGCCTTGCGGAAGGGGTGCGTGGTCTGCGGGCAGGTGAGGGAAGTAAGGCCCGGTAGACGCGCGCGTCAACGGCCCTGTGCTAGCGATGCCGCGAGAGCCGGCACGTGCTTTCGTGTAGCAACCAGTGACAGTATGAAGCACAGACATGACTACGTGTGTTGTACGACACGGTTGTACGACACGCCCACCTTGAGGTCTATGGAGCCCAGCAGCATGGCGGTGAAGTCGTCGCGCGCCTGCCGCAGCCGCCGGCGCTCCTCCTCCTTCTCCTCGTTGCGCCGCGCCTGCACGTACTCGTTGAACGTCTGCTTGCGCTCGCCCAGCGACTTGAGCGCAGAGTAGCTGGCGGGCCGGGGTGGGGTGGGCGGTATGGGCGGCATGGCAGGGATGCGTCACACCTCGTGGTGACGTTGCCACGGCGTCGTCATCGCACGGCCTGGGCCGCACGACGTCAGCTTTGCGACTCGCATGTTGTGCGCTTACGGCGCCGCTCGCTACCCACCGCGGGTCGTTGACGATGAGCCTCATGGCCTGCTCCCAGGTCCAGTCGCTCTTGCAGCCAAAGCTGGCGAGCAGCTCCTTGAACGCGTCCTTGGCCTCCTCCTGCACCGCAGCGGCACCGCAGCGCGCAGCCGGTGGTTGGCCAGCGGCCAGCAGCCAGCAAGTGGAGGTCCACACACGCAGGCAAGCAGCCAGAGGCGCGGCATGGCACGGCGCGACAGGCGCCAGCTGCAGGAGGCCAGACCTCCTCTCCGTAGCCCCGGCCCTCTCCACCTCCCAGCCCATGCCGCGCCCCTTGCACGCGAGAGGCTTCGCGCGTGCGGCGAGGCAGGCGTCCGCTGCCGGGCGAAGGCGCCGCCTCCCTCCCCAGGCCGCACCCAGGCCGCACCTTGGTGGCATAGGTGTAGCTCTTGGCGTCCCCTGAGGCGCCCGACTGCGACGGACCGTCCGTGCCCGACGGCGACGTCGCGCGCGCGGCGTCGCCGCCGCGGCCGCCGGCAGCGCCGTCGCCCGCCGCCGCCAGCGACACGACCTGCACGCCGCCGCCGGCCTGCTTGGCTGGCGGCGAGGTGGCGGCGGCCTTGTCGCCGCTGGGCTTGTCGGCGCCGCCCTTGTCGCCCGCGGCTGCGGCGGCCTTGAGCTCGTCCGGCATGGTCCACCTGAGGCAGCAGGCCCGGGGACGTGAGCACACCGGCGGCTGTTGTGTAGGGCGGGTTCCAGGCCGCATGCCGATGCTGGCAGCTAAGGCTGCCGCTGGTGGCGCCAGGAAGTGATGTGGCCCTCCGTGCGGCATGCAACGCGCCGGCGACGGTGGCACCCAACATGCGCTGCGCAGGCAGCAGCCAACACCGCGAGCCATCCCCCACTTCCGCCCCGGCCGCACTTGCTCTCCTTAGTGGCCTTGTTGTAGTAGTACTTGCGGCCGTCGGGGCTGGTGTACTCCTTCCAGCCGCTGGCGTCCGCGCGCTCCTGGGGGCCGGGCGGGCGACGCGGGGTACATGGAGCGTCAGCACTGGCAGCCAGCGGCTGGGGGCCGCTAGGGAGGCAGCAAGCGGCCCTCTCCACACGCGCCCAAAACCTGGCCGCCGCATCACGGATCACGCCACACCAAGTCCCACAGCTCGTCCAGCAGGCGGTGCGGCCATGCACAGCCCCACCTCCCCCAACCATCCAAGACCGCATCACGCCGCCCGCCTCCCACACCCTCGCCAGTCCACATGCCCAGTCCACATGCCCTTAGCACCACGGCAGCTCAGCCCGGCGGCGCGCCCAAGCCAGACCCAGACCCAACGCCCTGGGAGCCACTGGGCTCTCGACTGCACTCCCTGCCCAAGGTTGCCCCATCAGAGACCCTCAACGAGGGCGTGCGTCCGCGGCTTGCCTGCGGGTTCATCAGGTCGTCCGGCTTCTCCCAGCTCGACTGCTTAGTGCGGCCGTTGTAGTAGTACTTGCGTCCGTCAGGCGCGGTGTGCTCGGTCCACTCCTTGCCAGGCGCGGCGGCCGCGGCGGCGCCGCCGGGGCCCGCCGGCGCAGCGCCGCCCGGGCCTCCCTGTTGCTGCTGCTGCTGCGGCTGGCTGCCCTGCTGCTGCTGCTGCTGCGAGCCCGGCTGGCCGTGGCCTGGCTGCGAGGACGGCGGCGCGGAGGAGGGCTGCTGCGCGTGAGGCGGCATCCCCGGCATGCCCGGCGGCGGCAAGCCGGGCGGCGGCATGCCGGGGGGCATGCCCGGCGGGGGCATGCCGGGAGGGTAGCCTGGGGCAACGGCAGCAGCAGGGCGTGTGCTGTCAGTGGGCCTGGTCGGGTCGGGGGCCTGGTCGGGGGTTGCTCCGCGTGAGCCCCTTGCTCCGCGTTCAGCGGCCGGCCCTGTGGGGCCCCGGGGAGGCAGCCCCGAAAAATGAGCCATGCAGGGCGCGAGGCAGACGCCGCCGTACCTGGCATGGGTCGGGGCGGGTAGCCCGGCGGCGGCATGCCGGGCTGCCAGCCCGGCGGCGGCATGCCCATGGGCGGCGGCCCGCCTGCAGGGTACGGCAGGATACAGTTCGGCGGCGTGCGCACGCGGGTCAGCACGCTCAAGCAGGCGGCCGCTTGCCGCGCTTCGCGACAGGGCTGGGCCCGGAGGCGCGCGTCCCTTCATCTCCCCGGCCCGGACCCCCAACACGCCGCCTAGCCCCTGAGGGTGGGCCCCTCGGCCACCGGCGGCCAGCTGCACGACGGCCCGGTGCCAGCGCCTTCCCATCCAAGCTTTCATCTGGAGCTTTAGCCCATGCGTGCCCCCGCAACTCATCGTCCGCCGCTCACCAAAGGGCGGCATCATGCCGGGCGGCGGCATGCCAGGCGGGTAGCCCATGCCCGGCGGCGGCGGCATGCCCGGATAGTGCGGCGCCCCCGGCGGCGGCCGCATCATCATCCCCGGCGGCGGCG
>BDDC01000253.1:25795-35920 GCA_001662425.1 Chlamydomonas sphaeroides | reverse complement strand
GCGGCGGCCCCGCCCCGGGGGGCGGCGCCCCGCCGCCGGGCGGTTGCCCGCTGGAGGAGGGGTGCGCGGACCCTGGCGGGCCGTGGCCCAATGGCGGCGGGTGGTGGTGGGAGCCGGGTGGCCCGCCGCCCGGGGGCCCCATGTGGGGCATGCCATGGCCGTGCGGTGGCCCCCCCGAGTGGATGGGAGCCGAGTTGGCCCCCGAGGAGGCCTGCGGGGCAGTGGCGTCACGGGGCTGCGTTGTGAGGCGTGCGGGGGAGGAGGTGCAGGCAGCGGGCATGGCGGGCAGCTGCCCTGGGGCTCGCTGGGTGAGCACGAGCAGCTTGGGGCGGGCGAGGCGGATATGGGAGGGCGGCGCCGGCGGCATGGAAGCCGCGTGGGCCGTGGGTCTGCAGATCGGCGCGTGCGGCGCCGCGAGCTCACCGGTGGGTGGCTAGAGCCCATGCCCAGCGGCGGAGGCGCGCCGGGCGTGGAGGGCCCCTGTGGGCGTCAGGGCAGAGTCGTAAGGCTGGGGGTGTGCGGGTCCTGGGCCGGGACGGGGCAGCTGCAGCGTGCGCTTACCGCGGGCGCCGGGCTGGGTGCTGCGGCCGGCGTACCGGGCGCTCCCCCAACTCCCGCCCCGCCTGCGGGAGCAGCAGAAGCGGTGGCACGCTTAGGGTGGGGCGGACTGAGGCAGCATACTGGCGCACACGGCCTCGAGCGGGCCCCGGCGCGCGCAACACGGTGGGCCCTCGGGAGCTGGCTGCGTGCAGGATGACAGCCCATGCCGGCACAGCAGAGCTGTGCTTAGGGCGTCAGCCGCGGGGCAGAGGGGTTCGAGCGCCGGGCGGGCACGTGAGCGTCGACAAGGGGCAGGCCTGGCTCGCAGGGGCGCCTTGCAACGACACCGCAGGCAGGGAGGGCCTGCAGCTGCTGTGGTACGCCACGCGTGAAGCGACCAGCATCCAGGGGGCTCCGAACGCACAAGCACAGTTGCGCTCGGCGGGCGCTCACTGGTCATCCATGCGGGCAGCGTTGCGGCTCGCCCTCGCCCAGCCATCGCTGTGATTGTTTCTAATATGAAGCGACTCCAATCAGCGCGTCTGGGCCAAGCGGCCTGACGACGGATGCGATCGGCCCCTAGTTCGACAAGCGGCGTGCCGTGTAACGGACTACAAGTGTAGATTAATGGTCAGTGATCCTCGCGGGATGCAAGGTGCCGTTTGGAGAACGTGAAGTTCTGCACCGACGGCGAAGGCGCTGCACGTTTCGGTGCGCCGCTCTATCAACGGTAACAGCCTCAGAGCCTGCAGGCGATCACTATTGTGGCCCGCGCATCGATGGCATTGCATGTCTGAAGGAAGCCCGCACGAATCGCTCATTTGGCTCATCCGAGCAACCGACAACGCTGCACTGCAAACCAATGGCATTACATAACCGCACGCATTCTCGCAGCAGCGGTCGACAGAGGCGACAGCAGACCCTGGGGTCAGGTCCGGACCACGCCCTTCGTGTCTGTCTCGCGCAGTCCACGCGCTCCCATGCTGCCCAGCGAAGTCCTCCTCCTAGCCCTGCACCGCGCCTCTCCGGTGCCCCGCCCAACCTCTACGCCCCCCGTCCTGCCCCTTTCACCCTGGCCCCGCGCCCCAGCTCATCTCCGCCCGCCCTTGCCGCCTGCCCTTGCCGCCGCGCGCCGCCCCTTGCCCGGCCGCTGCGCTCCCTTGGCGCCGCCCGGCTTGCCTCCCGGCTTGCCCCCCGACTTCTTCTGCACGCCGCCCTTGCGCGCGCCGAAGCTGTCCTTAAACTTGCCAGGCTTGTAGCCGTCCATGTCGGCGGCCGAGAAGGCGTCGTTCTGCTTCTTCAGCGACTTGCGGCCGCCGAAGCCTGCACGCACGAAACATTGCCGGGGCAGGGCACGGCATGGTCTATCAGTCCTGGTCCCTGGCAAGTCATATCACCGGTCCTTCATGTGGGTTGAAGTGGTCGGGCGGGCCGGCCGAGCCCCGTGGCGCGTGGCCCGGGCCGCTGGCCCCCGGGAGCGGGGCCTCGGATACCAACAGCGAGCGCGCCGGCGGCACTGGTGTCACTTGCACTGACTGAACACCCGCGCTCATATCAGCACGAATCTGGCACACCGGTGGCGTCCAGCTCGTCACTCACCGAACTTGGCGTCCTTGCCCATGCGTTTCTTGTTGGGCGCCTTGTTGTCTGCGGGGCGGATGGGCGGATGGGCGCAGAACAGCGCACCACAGGTGGGCTCCAACATGCCGCTGAACGCCGTGCTGGAATACCAGGCACGCCACGGTCGCGCCCACCCAACAACGTGCAGCCCCGCGCCCACCACCAGCGCCCTGCCCAGCACAGCCCCTCCTCCCAAGCCCTCTTTCCAGCACGGCGCGCTCACGCCAGCGCTGCCCAGCCGCGCACACGCGCCCCGGGCCGCGTCACGCTGGCCCGGCATCAGCCCCAGCCCCAAGGACCCCATGCGCACCCCTGCCGCCGCGCTGGCCCAGCTGCTTGGGCGCCCTCCGGCCCTCCATGGCCGCCAGCTGCGCGTCCATGTCCAGCTCGCCCTCGAAGCCCTGCACACATGGGAGGCAGCGAGGCGTATTTCGGGTTTGCAGGCAGTGAGGGGTAGGACAGGGTCCAGAGCGTGGCGGTTGCCGCGCCGACGCCATACGCCCTTGGCGCCGCAGCCGCCCGCCCGCGCTGCGCCGCGTGCTCACCGACTTCTCGCGCTGCTTGCGCAGCTTGGTGACGTCGCTGATCTGGCGCTTCTTGTCCGCGTTGCGCTCCTTGGTGCGCGCCAGCTGCACCTGCTTGCCGTACTGCTTGGCCTCGCGCTGCTTGCGCCGCTCCTCGGCCGCCTCGATCGCGCGCTGCTCAAACATGAGCTGCTCCTTGACTTTGGCCATGTGCTCGTCGCTCTTGACCATCTCGGCGTAGTAGTCTAGCGGCCGCAGCCAGGGCACGCCCGCAGCTGTGAAGCGCGCGATTGCGGTCTGCGCCGCGCTGAGCGCCTGGTTGTAGAAGGCTAGCTCGCGCGCGAGGTCGTCCTCGACGTTCGCAACCTGCACCGGCTCGTCGGTTGTGAGGGCTTGCGTCTCGTCCCAGTCCACCTCGTCGGTCCAGCCGATGTCCTCCAGCTTCTCATGGAGCGCGTCCATGTTATAGATGGCCTGCCGCGTGTGGCCGGGGCCGCGAGCACCCTCGCCGTCCTCATCTACATCGTCGCTGTCAAGCTCCTGTTCAGAGGCAGGTCATGGCGGGGTTGTGGGGTTCAGCGGAGGGGCAGCGTGCGGCAGCGGCGCTGCCGCCGCCACCGTGGCCAGGCGGTAAGCTGGTACAAAACATTCTACAAGAGCCTTAAAGGTAGAGCCTGACGGTGATCCCCGTAGAGCCGATACGAAGGCTGTCGCCACGAGACCGAACGCTGTGAGCGTTGGCCTTGCAACCAATTTCCCAAGCCGGGCGTGTCGTCAGACAACACCCGAGGAGGGCCGCCGACGCCGGAAGACGCGGTCCCCGTGACGGCCCCATGGGGCGACGTCTCAGTGCCATGCGCTGTCGCTACCGCGGCCGCACCTCGAGCTCGTCCTCCGACTCCTCCTCCGACTCCGGCTCGGCCATGCGCCGCCGCTTGTTGCCCATAGCGGCCGAGCTCGCCCCAAGTGCTCCTCTACCTCGTTTATGCAAGTTACCAACAACAACCTTTGCGCGGCGCTTGAAGCGCTATTGAGGAGCACGACGCTTCTAGGGCTGCCTGCACTAGCTATCGGTTACCCCAACGGCTTATGCTGTGAATACGAAGGTCGTATCAAATTACTTGTGTATTCTGCGTCTTGCAGAGGCGGGCACTCCAATGCAACGAGTGCACCGACATTGCCCAGCCCTGCGTCCATTCGCATTCGCATAGTACAGACACGGCCCTTCTTACCTAAGCAGAGTTCTTCAGCGTTGTTGCCTTGCAGAGAAAGCACTTCACGCGAAGATGGCTGACCTCAAGAGCTGGCGTTTAGAGTTTGAGCCGCTCATACCCGACCGCAAGTCCCAGCTTGACCCGCCAGGCTACGACGCTGCGATCGCCAAGGACCCGGTGCGCTTTGCGGAGCAGATGGTTCTTCCCGCGCGGCCACCCCCACTTCGCCGCTCCAGCTCAACAGCCTTCCACCCGCGCCCCGCAGATCTGCATGATCAGCTCGAGCAAGCAGCGGGACCGGAACACCCTGGCGCGGAAACAGGCGGTGCGCTGGGGCCGGAGGGGGCAGGGCATTCGGCTGGAGTCTTCGTAGGTCGGGGCCACGTGTTGGGCTTCGCGCACGGCCAACACCCTTCACTGCAATGGTTGGGCGTGTCGGATATTACGGCCTCAGTGAGGGCTTGCGTTACCGCCTTGCTGGGCGTAGCCCTGGCCTTGAGGCGGGGCCACAAAGGCGTGTGCGTGTTAAGCCTGCCCGCTGGACCCCACCCGCCGATGCGTGGGCTCTTCGGGGCGCCGCTACAGCCAGAGGGCCGAGGACCGTTGCCGCCAAGTGCCAACAGGTCCTCGCTGCTGGCTCAGCCCCGCGCGCTGCCAAGGCAGGCGGTCCTGGCGGTTCGGTGCTTCGCTCCTGCTGCCGCACACGTCCCTGCCGCCTTCGAGGCGTCCAGACAGCGGCGCACAATGCGCTAGCCATCGCCCACGCTAAATGAGTTGGCAAAATGAACACTAGCATGCTTGATATCAGCTTGTCGCGCTTGCCAAGGCCTGCTCAGCCCTTTCCTGCGTCGAGCGTCCCTGCTGCCTGCCGACCTGCCCTCGCTGGTCGCGCGTGTGCTCCGGTCCCTGTCCCTGGCAGGCCCTGATGGCCAAGGCCACCGCCCCGCTAAAGAACGTAGGCATGATGTGCTTCATGGCGTACATGATGGGCAACGGCATCCAGATCTTTAGCATCTTCATGACGTTCAACCTGCTGGCGTCGCCCGTCTCGGCCATTATGAGCTCCGGAGAAGGTGAGGCCCCGCAGCTGCGCCCCTGCCCTAGGCCACGGGGCTTTTGTGGGAAGCAAGGGAGCCACGAACGGGAAGCAGGGACCCACAAGAACATGCGCACAGGCCAAAGCCGCTGCGGTGGCCCGCGTGGGATCGGGCCGATAATGGAGCACACAGCGGGCGGGCGCAGGTCGGGGAGCCACCGGCTTGGTTCCAAACGATTCCTGCACTGCTCGCTGGCTGCAACCCGTGGACCGTGGACCGCTAGCCGTGACGAAATGAGCAGGTTGCAGCCCCGAGCTTCAGGGGGGCGCGCGGCCCCCTCGCACGCATGCGCACTACGCACGCGGGTCGCATGCGGGCTCTCCCTGCCGCGCTGCTGCAGCGTTTGCAGGGCCGCCCCGCGCTGCTTCCCCTGCCCCCCGCCGAGCTCCCCACCCACGCGGCTTCACCTCACCGCCACCCCACCTGTGCGCCCCGCCCCGCGCCCCGCCGCGCCTGCCCGCCCACCCGCCTGCAGTGTTCCCGCGCGACGAGGAGTGGAAGCAGCTGGACGTGCTGACGCCGCGCCTGCTGTACTGCCTGGTGCACGCGGGGCAGCTGGTGTTCGGGCTGTATAAGCTGAGCTCCATGCGGCTGCTGCCCAGCACCAGCAGCGACTTCATATCCACGGTGCCGGTGCCGGCTGTGCTGGAGAGCGCGTTCGCAGGGTTTTAGGGGTTGAGGATGTCACGGAAGTCGGGGGCTTGTGTGCATGGGTTGTGGGGTTCACACCGACGAGTGCCGGGTGCCGGCGGTGTGTGGTGGCGTTACAACGGGGCGTGGCTGATGTGTGGCTGCGTCATTCCTGCTGAGTACCCAGGTAGCGAGCGCTTGAGAGAGATGGAGGTGGCGAGCGGCGTAGGGGCCGGAGCATGGCATTAGCGGAGCCTGCCACGCACTTATCTGTCTGCAATTGCAGCGAGCGCTAAGCTGTAACCTGAGCGTCAAGTCTGAACACGCGGAGCGGAGAGCAGCGTCCAGGTAGCGCAGACGCACGCAGGATGCTGGGAGACTTGCTCAGCCTTCCGGTGTTACCGGAAAGAGATGGCATCATGTAGTGGCCAGCTGCTGGGATGCTGGCAGAGAGCCTGTAGCAAGACGCGGCCTGGAGCTGATATCGGCATCACACTTAGCGCTGCTGCCGGTACCAAAGAAGCCGTGGCATGCAAGATTTGCGCTGGGGATGACGTGGAACACGGCGCTGACCAAAGCGGCCGCACGGTCCCGTGGCGTAACGACCAATGCATGCCTCTGAGGGTTGACCCCGAACACCTCCCCCATGGCCCTGCTGTCAGCCACTGTCCTCTGCGCAAGGTGCCGCGCAGCTCACAGCTCACCTGGTGGCGTTACACGGCCCGTCAATTCCGCCGGGGCGCTCGCCGCCACCGCCAAGCCACAGCAGGGCTCGGCCACACGCCTCTCCAGCGTCACCGCGTCCTGCCACCCTGCTCGGTGACCCCACGCACAACACCAGCAGCGTCGCAACTATCGTGCGAGCACCGCACTCCACTCCATGCGCCCGAAGGGCCGCAATTTACGCCCGGCGGGAGGGCTTGACAAAACACAGACCAACATCGCCGCCGCAGCGCAGAGTCATAAGGTCAGGTCAGCAGTTGCCTAATGCTGTCAGAGCAGGTCCCAGTCTCGTCAGGGTACGCTCTCTCGTTCATGCCTACCCGCTTCGCCAATCGCCGCCCCCCATGGGCGTACCGTAGCCAGCCAGTGCCCGCGCCCGCCCAGCCCCACGCCGTTCTCCTAGCCCAGCACACCCTTCCAACCCCCCACGCGCCCGGCCGCATGTGCTGGCCATGAGGCGCTTCGCCCGCCCTCGCAGCACCTAGCACGCCAGGAGGTTGCGATGTAGTACACTGGAGGCGTGTCCTCGCGTGGCGGCGCCTGCGCCGTGCGCCCGCCGCCTGCTGTGCACCACGCCTCCGCGCCGCAAGCGCTCAAGCTGCACTCGCCACGTCCAGCCCTGACCGCCCCAGAGCTGCCCCGCCTGTCCGTGAAGCTCACGACTTCTGGATCTGCGTGGCGGGACAAGCAGGCAAGGTCAAGTGCGGCTGCCAGGCAAACTGAGATGGGTGATCCACCGGGTTTGAGCCGGGACCCACACGGTTTTTCCAATGCGCTCCCGTTCCTGCCCAACGCATCCCGGGTCCTCTGCAGCCCAGCTGTCAGACGGAGGCGTCCCCTGTTGTGCCTTTGTCAACCAACCCCAAGGAGCCGCCACCCACCGGCAGGAACAGCTTGAACCTGTAGTTGCAAGGTGGGAGGCGGGGGAGGGGCCACGCAGAAGGGAGGGGTCAGGAGCTGTGTGCGTACTTCTGCACGCGCACAAGAAGGCTGGAGCATTAACCGCGCAGGTACGTGCACGCGGCAGTAGCTTACTCGGCGGGGAGCTCCTCTTCCGAGTACAGGCGGTCGGAGAAGTAGATGCGGCGGATGCGGCAGTTTGCGTGCACCTGCACCCGCAGCGTCTCGATGTAGTTCGTGCCGTAGGCGCGGCGCGTGAAGTCCTGCAAAGTGCGTGAAGGCGTATGTCATGACCGGCCCGACATGCACCACGCGCTGCTGCGCCCCCAGGTTGGGGTGACGGGGCGGCATGTCGACATGCGGTCACTCACCGACAGGTTGAACTGAATCTGGTTCCACCCGCTGTCCAGCCGCATCGGCATGGTGCAGATGAACGGCTTCACGCGCGTCGTCGACTGCAACAGGGGGAAACATGCCGCCATGAGGACGCGGTCCAAGGTCGGCCAAAGTCAAGCTAATGCATGCGAGCCTTTGTCTTTGACCTCGTGCAGTCATTTGGATATGCATATGGTCATTGGCAAGCGCACCTGGTAGTTCGACGCGCGGAAGCGTCTCCGCACGTTCTTGTCGTCCAGCACTTGCACCTCAAAGCTGTGGGGCATTGAGGACGTGTTAAGCAGGTTCTATAGATCATGGACCGAGGGGCGGAGGCTCACCTGAAGTATTTGTTGAGGTTCTTGATGATGAGGACCAGGAAGGGCAGCTTAATGCCCAGCGTCTTGTTGGGATCTGCTGGGCATGTGATGTACGTTGTCGAGACGTTCTGCCCCATGATTTCCAGGACGCTGGACTGGATGTCCGCGTCTGTGATGCGCTTGATATGGCCATTGCTAACTGCGGGCCAAGACAATTGAGCCAGTGAGCAAGCTGAGCGGCTCCAGGACCCTCCAGGTGATAGCAGAGCTCCGCCGACTTAGGGGCCGGCTGTGGGGACATGCCGCGCACCTTGCTTGTCCCATATCTCTAGCGGCTTCGAGCCAATGCTATAGAGCACCGACAGAAAGCCGGATTGAAAGGCGTTCTTGAACATCGTGCACCCAGCGAGCTACAAGGTTTGGTCTGCTGGGCGCTTCCTAGAACATGACGCGGCTTTGCTCAGAGCTGTTGTTGATGGCACGTATATTAGTCGCGATAGTGTCAGGTGCGGAAGGGCTGGGCAGTGGTGTTGGGCTTGGGAACTGACTTCGCGAATGCCGACTGCCTTCGAAGGGGGGCATGGGATGCCCGTACGGCATTACAGCGCTCTTCCTTACAGCGAAGAACTGCACCGTGACGACTGCCACTAACTCGTATTCGATACCGGGACAAGGCCGCGTCGAAGCAGGCAGCTTCGGGTTTGGGCCCATCCCATCCACGCGCCCAGCCAGACACCTGCAGCACGGCGCTGCCTAGCCTATACCGTGAGGCTGAAGTGCTTGGGTGCGATCCGCACAGTGCGGAGCCGCGACAACCCTCAACCCAGCAGTAGCTGCGCAGTGCGCACCGTGCGCGACGTCGATGCTCTACGCCAATCGCTCAGCCGTCTCGCTGACAAGCTCCTCGCCGGGTATCAAGCGGCCCTCCACCAGCGAGACAGCCTGCGGGCGTCGCAGCAAACGACAGGCTTAAGTCATAGCCCCCGGCGGTTGCCCGTGACTCAGTGGACTGCCCGCCTTGCCACTTCCATGTCCAAACGCTGCCCCGCAGCCCTGCCCTTGTCCGACACACACGCCCCAACTCTCGCTTTACCACGCGAACCACCCCTGCACACCCAACCACACCTGCAGCCGCACGCCAAGCTTGCGCCCAATGACTTGCAGCCGCTGCAGCTCGCCGCGCGTCACCACGCTCGCCACCACGCCCGGCGCGCCGGCGCGGCCCGTGCGCCCGGCGCGGTGCGCGTACGCCAGCGCGTCCGACGGCGGGCCCAGGCTGACGGCGGCGTCGCACTCGGGCACGTCAAGGCCGCGCGCCGCCACGCCGTCGGTCACGATGAGCACCCGGAACACGCCGCGGCGGAAGGCGTCCAGGATGTTGCCCCGCTCCAGCTTGGTCAGGCGGCCGTGCAGGATGGTAACCTGGGCCCAGGGGCGGGTGGAGGGAAAGCAGGCAGCGAGGCAGCAGGACGTGGGCTCGGGGACCAGCGGCGCCAGGCACCATCCGGAGGCATGCCCAGCACGCAGAGCGCGGCGCCCGAGTGCGCCAACGAGCGCCAATGAGCCCTGACGCGAGCCGCAGCCGCCATGCGCCGCCGCAGCCCTCCACCCGCCCACGCTGCACACGCGCCTGCATGTTCCTCGCCTCCAGCTTTATCTTGGCGTCCATCGCCTGCCCCTGCCGCCCCACGAACAGCAGCGCCCGCTCCGCGCCCAGTGCGTGCAGCAGGCGCCGCACGTGGTCTAGGCGGTGCTGCAGCGGGCTGAGCAGCGCGATGTGGGACAGGTGCGGCGGCAGCACGCCGGCCAGGGCCGAAGCAGCGGATGGGGAGACGGAGGGCGCGATCGAGGAAGAGGATGGAGTGGAGGGCGTCGCGGTGCCTGGCGTCGAGGCCGCCATGGCAGCCGCGTAGGTTGGACTGGATGGGCCTGACGTCAGCGGCGCGCCGCCTGCACGGCACGGCCACACCATGTGTACACACGGGCGCTAGTTTCACAACCGGGCTTGGCAATCGGGTGACGACGCACGGCAACATCCTCTGCCGCAGTCCCGCGATCCTTGAGTGTTCCAGTGTTCAGTAGACCCTTGGGTGTGCGCCTTCTATTCCCACCTGTCGGCATGACGTTTAGCCCAGCTGCAGAGCGCGCAGCTCCTGCAGTAGCGCCCGGCGGCGCCGCGACG
>BDDC01000253.1:0-25429 GCA_001662425.1 Chlamydomonas sphaeroides | reverse complement strand
GGCTGCGGCTGCGGCTGCGGCTGCGGCTGCGGCTGCGGCTGCGGCTGCGGCTGCGGCTGCGGCTGCAGGCCGACCGGCAGCGCCTGCTGGCTGCTGAGCACCACCGGCACGGCGCCAGGGCACCAGGCCGCGTAGCGCCGCAGGTCGCGAGCGTCCAGCGAGGCGCTCACCACCACCGTCTGCCGCCCCGGGCCGCCGCAACCACCGCCGCCGCCGCCCGCCGCGGTGACGGTTGAGGGTGGCTCCGAGCCTGGGCCCGGGCCGCCAGCGCCCGCGCTTGCGGCGGTTGGGGGCTGCATGCGGCGGCCGACGTGTGTGCAGAGCGTGTCGACGAGGGCGCGGGTGTCCTGGTGCGACATGAGCTCGTCCACCTGCGGCGGGGCGTGCGGGGGAGGCGCAGCGACATGGTCGTGTACAGCATCAGGCGAGTAACGAGACCGATTCGCAGGCATCAACCCAGGCCAAGCGCCTCAGGACGAAGCCGTGCATGGGCCGCCGTGCAGGGGGCTGACACGTGAGGGGGCGGGCGCCTCTTCCCTGACCGGAAGAGGCGGCACACCACACGCGCCACGCGCTGGCCCGCTAGCAGTCAAAGCGATGGGCCCACCACCCCGGCTGGAGATACACCTCGTCCAGCACTTGGGGCGCGCGCCAGCGAGGGCGGAGGGAGCTGCTACGCATCCGGGCCTTGCTTGCCGCCGCAATTCGTGGCATCAGCTGCCTGGGCTCTCGCCCGCCCTACCTCATCCAGCACCAGCAGCGGGCAGCCCCACACGTGTAGCGACCTGCGGGTCACCAGGTCCGCCAGCCGGCCTGCGACAGGAGCGGGGCGTGTGAAGCGGCCAGCCCGGCGGATGACAGGTCCGCGCCGCGCCGCTGCACAGCCTCCTCCCCGCATATGCATCTGCCCCTGCTCTCCCACCCACCGGCCTTGCGAGGCTCCTTCACAGTGCCACCCAAGCGGCCCCGTTTTGCCGTACCGCGCCCTCCCATGCCGCGCGGCCACGCCGCCGGACCAGGAGCAGCCCGCACGCGCCCCTGCCACGCGCCGCAGTCCTGCCCCCGCCGGGCCCCGTCTCTGCTCACCCGGCGTGCCCACCACCACCAGCGGCCACGCGCCCTCGCCGCCCCCTGCCAGCGCCTCCGCCTGGCGCTTGGGGCTGGCGCCGCCGATGGCCTGCGCCACCAGCCGCCGGTCGCGGGGCTGGTCCGGCAGCAGGTCCTGCGCGGTGCGTTGTATCTGGATGCACAGCTCCCGACTGGGGGCAACGACAAGCACCTGGCCGGGGAGCCGCACATGGGGTACACGGGCCGAGGTGAGGGGTGTTCACACATAGGTGAGGGGTGTGCACGGGTGGGTTCATTTGTACCGCTCCTGTTACTTGAACTACCACTGCGACAGTGCGTAGCGGAGGTCGCCGTTTCACAACCAGGGCGCCACCGGCACGTCGATGCGAAGTGGTGCGCTGGGGACCTCGGCTCCTCAGTGCTTCAGTCGGGCTATCCCACAACTCCCTCCGATACCGGGCCATTTAGCTCGGGTCAGCTTCTAGCATCACGCGGCGCATGCCGCGGCTTGCAAATCGAAGGTCATGCCCGTGCTTAGCCCGCAGCCGGCTATATGCGGGGCACTCGCAAAACACATGCAGCTCGCCTTCCACACCATTAGTGCACAGCGGGTATTCATTCATAGGTAACAGAAGGTTTCCGCACGCAGTGACGGAAACCAAGGTTTCCTGCGTTCGGCCTTGAGCGTATGTCCCGCCGTTGGGCGGGGGACGGTGCGTTGGGTACGTGTCGTACGGCGGCCGATGGGCCGCGTCTTAGGCTCGGTCGCCGCTTGGCGCTAGTAATTTCGCGAGTTTCTTACGGATCCGTAACCGTCGTGCTAGCTGTGCAACACCGCTCGGTCCCTCACAGCTACGCGGCGGTCCCGGGCTCGCCCTCTCCTACGGCAAAAAGACCACTTTCTCTCGCAGGTACCCTCCTAGCGTCAGCCCCTTAAGCGGTAAGGACGCAATGCGGGAAACAGAATTGTGTGTCCATGACGTGGGCTGCGACCCGCGTAGTCGTCGGCTTGGGGGCGGCGCAGGCAGGACGACGCCATGGGCCACGCGGCATGGCCTGCCGGAGGAGGCGAGGCGCCGGGAGCTGCCGGCGCCCGCCCAAATGGTAGCGCGTGTGAAGCTGAGGCCCTCCGAAATGCGACCCCACCTGCGGCGCCCGCGCCTGCTGCCGCAGCGCCGCCAGAGCCGCACCCGTCGCCGCGCGCTCCGCAGCGGCGCCATCTCTGGCACTGGCAGTTTTGCCGGTGCCGCTAGCGCCGCTGCCGGCCGGCCGCGCCGACACGCCCGCCGCGGCAGAGGCCGCGGCTGCGGCTGCTGCTGCTTCGGCTGCCTTTCGCCGCTGCAGCGCCAGCTGTAGGACGGGCAGCATGTATGCCAGCGTCTGCAGACCAGGCATATTCCGGAGGTGCAGGTCAGGCGTCAGGACACGCGTGTCGGTGACAGCGAGAACGCCTGGAAGCGATCTGGCAGCTGCCTGGACTACCCTGCCTGCAGGTACCGGGCTGAGCAAGTGGCCAAAGTCAGGGACAGCATGAGCCGCGGAGCTACCCCAAGCGCGCGTGGCTGGCTAGACTAGACAGAAAACTACAGGACATAACATTACATACTCGGCAGCTGGCGCCATGGGCTAGCGCGGCATCGCTGACCTTGCCAGAGCCCGTGCACGATTTGACGGCCAAGTTGCGCCCCGACAGCAGCAGCGGCGCCACGGCCGCTTGCACCGGCAGCGGCGTGGGTAGGCCCAGCGCATCCAGCCGCGCCTGTGTGGCGGGCGCCCAAGGCTCCTCAGGTACCAGGCACCAAGCAGACCCGCAAAGTAACTAGCCGAGAAGAGCAACTGCATGCCGGAGCCGTACCACTAGCTCCGGGTTGATGCCCAGCTCCGTGAAGCTAGTTGGGCGGTGCGATGAGCTGGCTGTGGAGCAGCCGCGGCACCAGAGGCTTGATGGCCAGCACCACGGGTGGGGCCCCACAGTGGCAGAGGTCCTGGAGGCTAGGCTAGGGGCTCGAGGGTGTGGGAACCGCCACCATGGTTCGCGGACCTGGCTGCTGCGGTCGTGCGGAGGCGCGACTGGACTAGGGACGCCAGCGAATGGCCCCGTGACGCTGGGCGCAGCTGCGTGTGTTGCTGTCGCCGCTGCCCGTGTACCAGCTGCGCTAGCTTGTACCACACGTAGGACAAGCGCCCAACGCCGTCGTTGGTCCATTGGGTCCGGCGGCAAGGCCGTGGCGATGCACGCGACGATGGCACGCAGTCGTGTCGGGAGCTGGCTTGCTCACGGCGTCATGCTGACGTATGCCTTGTATTCTAGCAGCAAGCTTGCGCAGGGGTTTGCTCCTCAGCGCGAAGTGGCCGATGCCGCAGTACACGCGCGCAACACACCCAGAGCTGGCGCAGCAGCGGCTTGTCGGTCGCACACAAGACCTGTAACGAGACGTAGGCTAGGCCGCTTGGCTGCACAAATTGCTCTGACCCAGCGGCCCCGGCCTGCGTACAGTGCGACGCATCTCCGGAGCCGCCCCTTGCGATCTGCGGCCTAGACTTGCTTAGCGCTGGGCGCGCGTAGAGGCAGCGGTGGAGCGAGTCTCGTTTTGCAATTCACTGCCCGGTGAGCACGCGAGCAGTGCGCAGCTGCGTTGACTACAACTTGCGGTAGCGAATTCCGTGCCTTCAGCGCCGCTCAGTTTCACGATGGGCGCGCGGCGAACTCGTTGCAAGCTCGTAGGGAGTCGCCTGGCGAGCGCTGGGGCCTGTTATGAGCGCGCTTCCTTCCTGAGGGTGTTGTTGTAGCGCCCAATGCTAGGGCACGACCGCGCGCGCCTCAAGCGGAGCCCTACTGAAGCTCTTGCCACATCGCTCTGCCGCGCTGTCCCTTGGCAGGCACGCCGCCATGGACGACTCCATTTCGGACTGGTTGGCGGGCCCCAGCCCCGGTCGGATGGCCGATAACGGGGGTTTCGACCTGTCCTGGCTGGCCGGCGAGCATGTCGAGAACGTGGACCTGCCTGGTGGGAACGGGCTCCGGCAGTAGCATGGCGACACTACCTCTTCCACGCGCAGCGCCTGCGGGGCCTTGCGCTGGCGGGCTTGCGCTTGTCCCCAGCAACATGGCCTTGATTCTCGCGACGGTGCACCTTTTCTAACCGGCGTTTCAACCCTTGTCTCGCGCTGTTGTAGACCTCGGCGACGATGATCTCGCCGGTGCTCTTGCGGGCTTCGAAGACGACTCGCCGCTGGCGGAGGTGCGCCGGTTATGCGGTACCCGCCGTGGCACTCACCTTCGTACCCCCGCCCTTGCACTAACTCCATGCACGCCCCTCCTGCCGCTCGCAGGTGCTGGCCGAGCCGTGTGTCACTGCTCTGGACGCACAGCTGCAGCCGCAGCAGCCAAGCTGCAGCGACCCCACCAGCAGCGGCGACGGCGCCTGCAGCAGTGGCGCCGTCTGCGGCCCCTCAGGTCCCACTGGCGGCGGCGGCATGCTGCGCATGGGCTTCCGCTCCTTCTCGACCAACGACCTCACCCTGCTGCAGTCGCTGGGCGAGAGCCCGCTCAGCGGCTGCCAAATGGCGGGGCTCAGCGTGCCGCACCCGTACGGCAGCCACATCGGCGCGGCGGCGCCGGGCGTGCCGCAGGCCTCCAGCCCCTGGGCCAAGACGGCTCTGGAGTCGGTACCGGAGGGCGCACCGTCGCAGGTGCGGTAGCACTGGCCACGATAGTAGCCGTCCCTGTGGGGCTGGGCTGCCCCGTTCCGATGTCAGCCGGCAAGACTGCCTTGGCTACTGCGACGGCAGCTCGTGACGCGCCAGGCCCCGCCGCCGCGCTTGCCCCCTGCAGAGTGGCGTCGTCCCCGATGCGACGCACGGCCAGTCCGACCAGCTGCCGCTGCCGCCGGCCCACATGTGTGGCGACGCCTCGGGCGGCGCCAGCCCCGCCGTGGCAAGCTCGCCAGGTGCGGCCGGCTGCGGTTCCCTGCTGCGCCTGCAGCCCAACCCATGCCTGCGCCAGGCTGCCTGCGGTTGCGCTCCAGGCTCAACGCCCCTGTTGTTGTCAAACGCTGCACCGCAGGCGTGTACGCAGCCCATCCATCGCCGGAGCAGGAGCACCAGGTGCACGCGCAGCAGCACGCCGCGCTGCCCCAGCCCGCGGCCTCGGCGACTGGCGTGCTCCACGCTGCCCAGGACGCGCCGCCGTCGTCACCGCCCACGGCGGCGCCGCCACAGCCCAGCGGCGGCGGGCTGCGTCACGTGGCCTCGTACGGCAGCCTGCTGTCCAACATGATGACCAACAGCCTGCAGATCAAGGTGGAGGAGAGCGGCGAGAGCCAGACGGGGCCCCAGCAGCAGCGGGCGCAGGCGAACGAGAACGATGCCCAGCAGCCGCAGCGTCAGCAGTCCTGTGCGGCGTCCGCTGCCGCGGCCGCGGTGGTTGCGGCCGCGGCGGCAGCTGCTGGGGCGGCCCAGCAGCAACAGCAACAGCAGGGCGGCGCGGGCGTTGCGCCGGTGTCGACGGCTGCCGCGGCCGCAGCGGTCGCCGCGGCGGCTGCGGCTGCGGCAGCGGCGTTCTCGGCGGCGGGAGGGGCAAGCCTGCAGCAGGTACGGCCCTCGCCCTTGCCGCCAGCTCCGGCCCTGCTCGCCTGCCCACTACGACCCTGGCACGCTCGTGTCTCGCGCCAGCCACGCGCCCTGCGACGTTTCTGATGACCTCCGCCGTGCACGGCGCCCTCTGCATTTCCCACGCCAGGCCTACGCCGCCCGGCCGCCCGGGTCCTTGTTCGGCCTTCCCGGCTCGTTGGGCTCTGCCGGCTCTCTGCCGACGCCCTTCCCCATGGGGCTGCCAATGCCGCTACCGCACCACATGTGAGTGCAGGCAGCCAGACAACACTCGCTGCAGCCGCGCTCCTGCTCCACCTGTGTCCGCGGCGCACACGGGGGACGGCCACTGCCCGCCTTCCATCCCGCCGCCGCTAAACCACCCTGCCCCTGACCGTTTCCCTCCACAGGCCCCAGCAGTCGCAGCAGCGCCAGCAGTCGCAGCCGCAGCAGCCCAAGGACGAGGGGCGCGGCGACAGCGGCGCACTGGGTCCCACCGGCGCGCTGAACAGCTCCAGCTGCGCCTCGGGTCCTTCGGCGGATGCGTCCGGCCCGGGCATGGGCTTGGGCGGTCGGCTGCGGAAGAGCCAGAGCGCGGTCGACCTGACGTCGTGGCGGTCCGCGTCGACGTCTCTGGACGCAGTTGACGAGCAAGATGAGATGGATCCGTCGCCGGACATCTCGGGCAACGGGCCAAGGGTACGGCGGCGCAGGCTTGACCGGATCACGGGCACATGAGCTGCACCCGGACGGCCGAGGGTTCCCTGCAGCCTGTCGCTGACCACCTGCGCGCTGCCTGACCCCGCCCCGCAGCTGATCGGGCGCCTCACGCAGGAGGAGCGGCTGCAGCGCATCCTG
Organism: Chlamydomonas sphaeroides; assembly: GCA_001662425.1. Lineage (NCBI taxonomy): Eukaryota > Viridiplantae > Chlorophyta > Chlorophyceae > Chlamydomonadales > Chlamydomonadaceae > Chlamydomonas > Chlamydomonas sphaeroides. The sequence goes on along the minus strand of BDDC01000253.1, from coordinate 18,913 downwards.
CGCTACCGTGCCAAGCGGCAGATCCGCAACTTTAACCGCGAGATCAAGTACCAGTGCCGCAAGACGCTGGCCGACTCGCGGCCGCGCGTGGGCGGGCGCTTTGCGCGCAACAACGACCCCAACAGGTAGCTAGCCTGCGGCGTGGGCGGGCGGGGTCACGTTGGGGAACCACAGCAGCGCGGCTTGGAGCTGAACTTCATCTGCACCCGCCACCGCGACCCCCACAGCGTGATGCCGCACCAGACCAAGAAGGCGCAGCGGCAGAAGGGCGGCGCAGCGGCGGCCGCCGCAAAAGCCGCCGCCGCGGCGCAGCAGGAGCAGCAGGAGGCTCGCATCCAGGCGGTGACGGCCGCCCTGGCGGCGGAGCACAGGGCGGCGGTGGCGGGCTCGCGGCTTTCGCAGGGGCAGCAGCAGGCGCCGCAGCGGCCCTCTAGCAGCACCAACACCGCCAGCACCACGGGCAGCGACGCGCCCGCCGCCTGCGCCAGCTCGGCCGGCACCGCGGCGGCCGCCATCGCGGCGGCCACGGCCGCGGCCGCCGCCACCGTGGCCAACGGCACCGGCCTCGCCAGCTATATGTGTGCGCAGCCCGCCATGCCCCCGGGCTTCCTGGCCAGCACCTCGCTCCCAGCCGCGCCGCCGCAGCCCTTGCCGGCGCCGCAGCAGCCGTCCGCCGACCCACGCGGCGCCCTGCCCATCCCGTCCCCCGTGGCGCCGCCCACCTACAACTTCCTAACGCCCGCCGGCCTGCCGTACGCTTACGCGCTGCCGTACCCAGCCGCCGCCGTGCTGCCGCCGCCCGCCGGCAGCGTGCCGCTGCCTCTGCCGCTGCCGCTGCCGGGCGTGTTGCCGCCGCCGCCGCCGGGCGTGGACCCGGGGCAGCACTACGCTGCCATGCAGGCGGCCGTCGCGGCGGCTGCCGCCCAGCATTCGCACTCCATGTACCACCACCCGCACTTGCAGCTGGCCCTGGCGCAGCCCGCCACCGTGCCTGCTCCCCAGCCCATGGCCGCCCTCCCGCCCCCGCCGGCGCCAGCGCCCTTGCAGCACCCGGCGCCATGCCACGCTGTGCCAGCGGCGGCGCCCTGCGGCGCCGCCGCCGACGCGCCGGCGCGGCTGGACTCGCCGCTGATCGACGCGTTGTTTCAGCAGATGGACGCGGAGATGGCGGCGGGCAGCTGCGGGGCCGGCGGCGGCGAGCAGAACGGCGCCTCCTACCTGAGCATGGGCCCCGGCGGTCAGGCCCCCAACGGCGTGTCTTGCATGGCCGTGGACGGCTGACGAGGCTGCCCGTGTGGCATCTGGGGCGGTTCGGTGCTGCGCTGGCAGATGCAGCCCTGCGCTGCGCGCCAGTGCGACAGCTCCACGCCGGCCGACCTGGCCCGGCTCCCTGATTGAGAACAACCCATCTGCAGGCGCGGCTTATTAAATTGAGTATGCTGTTGGACGCTTGCGTTGTGTGTATCGTCGTGCTCGTAATCTGTTCGTTGCGGGCAAGCAGCGGGGAGCGCGGGCAGGCGCAGTTTCGTGCCGCCGCCGGCTGCCGGCTGCCGGCCGTGTGCAGGTCACCCTGGCGCCAGCTTGCCGGCTCGGCTGGGCTGCGGCAGGCGGCTGCGCTGCCGGCGCGGCGCCGTGGGCCTTGCCAGCTTGAGCTGCGCCGTAAGAGAGACGAAACATGAATCGCTGCCCCGCCATGGAGCATGGCGACGGCCGCACCCCCTGAGCCCGTCTGTGTGTGTTATGTGGACGGCGTGTCGCGCGCACGTGCCGTGGCGCACAACCGAATGGCAGCATTGTCAGACTGCATGTTTCGGCGGCCGGCTGGCGCGGCCTCGTCGGCATGGGTTGGTTCGGCATCGCCGATGCCGTGCGCAGCGGCGGCTGGTTTTCCTTAGGGCGCGTCCGCCCCCTCGCGTGGCTGCTACGCAGCCGCTGGTCGCGGCCAGAGCATCGGTGTGGTGGGAGGTGCATGCGGGCTCTACGACGCGACGACAAAGGCTTGTGGGAGGTGCTGGTCCGCGCGCGAGCAGCCGGTTGTGGGCTCGGGGCTGCTGGGTGCGAAGCGCTGGCGCGCTTGTGAGCACCGCTGGGGCCACACCGTCGAGCATAGCGACCGCTGTATGCGGGCGGTGGCGGCGGGGTCGGCGTAGGCACGTGGATCGGTCGCTGGCTCGGTTCTGAGGTAGTGAGGCCGTGGCGTGGGAGGAGCGGCACGTGGTGTGCTGGGGAGCAGTGGAGCGTGGGGTTGCGGAGCTGCGCTTTATGTGGTGTGTGGAAGCGAGGTGTAGCGGCGCTGAGGTAGCGGCGCTGGGCTGTGCGGAGTGTGGAAGCGGCATGTCGCGCACGCAGGATGCGTCGGCGTCACAAGAGGGCTGTACCATGGCGAGAGGGAGGGGCGAGGGCAACGGGGATTGCCGCACGGCAGGCAACAAGGCCGCGGCAACGATTTTGTGGGCGTTCATTGGGGCGGGGCGGGGGCCTGCCGAGAGAAGACATGAGCTTCAGGACAGCACTTGCTGGCGTCGGCGCCAATCCTTATGGCGGGGGTGTTGGTCTCAATTGTGGAGTGCAATTCAGCGCGGTGTGGTGTGGTGTAGGCCAGGCAGCCCGTGGGTCGCTGCGCCCGGTCTGTATCCAATCTGTCTTTGGCGCGGGGCGCCCTGCGGGCTGCGTCGCGGTTACTGCCACTACTAGTTATGCCTCAGGTATGTGTGTGTGTGTGTGTGTTTTGTGTGCAAGTGTGGTTCGCGTTCGCGCGAGTACCAATTAAGGGGCTTCATATCCAGGGGCGTGTGTGTGCCCAGACTTGGCCGCGGACGTGTCCAGGCCTGCCGACGGGTGTTCAGGCCCGGCCGGCCGAGGGGTGCCAAGTCCTAGCCAGGGGCTGGCAAAAATCAAGGTGTTCCTTTCTTACATCTACATGGCTGACGTGATGAACGTGGCGAGGTTGTTGTTGCGCCATAGGCTGAATTTTCGCATGTGTCAGGGCCGGCCGCAGCGACTTCGCGAGCCCAAAAAAGCAAGTGCGCATCGCCTGCTGAGTACATACGCGGCGAGTGGTGCTGGGTGCAGCGGCCATGAGGTGAGAGCAGGACTTGTGCGCCGCAGTGCGCTGGGTGTGTGTGGGTGTGTGTGAGGGCTTGCTCCGCCCGCCGGGCAGGGTGTGACGCGCTAGCCAGGCTGCTCGGGGGCGGCGTGCCTGAGAGACGGCTGCGGCGGGGCTGCGGCGTCGCTGCGCGATGGCAGAGGCGCCATGCCGGCGCATAGCGGAGGCTGCAGGGCGGTGCAGGCGCTGGGTAACCCCGCTCGGCGGTGAATCTGTCACCTGTAACGTGGTGGTCTAGCGCACCAGCCCGCAGCCGCTCATTACACCCCTGTCGATCTGCTGTGCAGCAGGCGCCGCGTAGAGCACGCGTGCGGCCAGGGGCCAGCGCCAACACACGGGCGTGCGCATCGGCGTTGGGCTGCCTGTGTTGTGGCGCTGGCCGAGCCTCCGTCCGTCCTTCGTACTGGTACGTTGTGACTGGAGCGACCAGGAGATCGGGCCGCTGGGGCTGGGTCCTCATGGCAGCGCCCACAGCAGGTGCGGCTTCCTTCGCGAGTGCAGCACGCTGTACGGCTGCATACACGCATGGAGGGCGCGCTGCGCGCCGCTGTCGTACCCGGCAAGCGGGATGCCGGCCGGGCGTGAGGGTTGGTGGGCGTACAATTCTCATTGCTGCAGGCGGTCATCGGAATTGGCCAGTTCGAGCGCCCCGTGTATCGCTGGCGCCGGATACCGTGCTACCTTCCGTGTTGACACTCTTTCGTCATTGATCGTTATCCGGTCCCGCGACTTGCTTTCGCTATCTGCGTCCATTGCATCCCCGCCCCCATGCCGCAGACCAGCGCCCCGACCCCAACGACCCCAGTGCCAGTGCCCCATCGCTGCAGCCCGCGTGCCACCTGCTTGCACCTGCCTTGCTGTGCACCTCTCCTGCTAGCATCCCGGCATCGTGCCTCTTACGCTTGCTGCTCCGACCTGCCCAGCGCCACACATGGCACGCGCCCATCCTGCCAGCATCCACCCCCCACCGCTCCACTCCCCTCACTCCCAACCTACTCCGGCCCCCCTCCCTCGCTCCCGAGCCGCTGCACCCAACCCAACACGCACCCTGGACCCGCCATCCCGCCATGCCGGCATCCCGCCAGCCCCTCACGACCCCCTGCTCGCCACGACGGGCTGCTGCCCCGCCGCCTGCACCGCCGCGCCCTCGCAGCGGTGCTGCTCCGACTGCAGCCACGTCAGCAGGTCCTCCTCGTCGGCACGCCGCCGCCGCGCCACGACCAGCGCGTGGCCCCAGTCCACGGGGCAGCCGTGCCCCACAAGCCACCGCAGCACATCCAATCCACACCGCCACTCAACGCCGTCCTCCTCCTCCTCCTCCCAAACCTCGTCTGCGTCGCCGGCCGCGGCCTCCGCCGGCGCCGCGGCGGCCGCGCCGGGCTGCTGCTGCTGTCCGCCGCCGTCGGCAGGCCCGGCCTCGCCGTCGCCGTCGCCTTGCCCCGCCGAGCCGACGGCATCGTTCAGGCACACGGCTCGGCTGAAGGTGCGCGTGCTCCTGCACACGCACGAGTGCAAAAATCTCAAAATCCCCCAAGCGCTTCGCACTACCGCGGCGTCGCGAGCGAGACACGCGCGCAGCGGGCTGCCAGCATGCCCGTGCGGCGGGGTCCAGCCTGGGGTCCCAGGCAACGCACCAGGGGCAGCCCGGACTCACCAGGGGCAGCCCAGGCGGCGCAGGCAGGACAGCATGGCGATGTCGGTGTTGAAGGCGGCCCAGATGTAGGGGTCGTTAGCCTCGTCCTGAGGTACGGCAAGGCCACGACACCCGGCAGCGCAGGGCGCAGGCGCGAAAGGAGTCGGCGCTCGCACAAGGACACCGCTGCGGCAGCCGGCGCCGCCGCGTGGGCCACTGCCTTGCTGCCTGCCTGCCTGCCTGCAACGCATGCACAGACCCCCCGAGCCCCAGCCCAGCCTGCCGCACCGCCATGGGGCAGCCCGCCGCCGCCAGCCACTCCACCTCCTTCACGCAGCCAGTCCAGCAAGCCCAGGCAAACACCTCGGCGCTCAGCGGGCAGCCGCGGCCGCGCAGCCACCGCAGCGCGCCGTAGGCGCCGCGCTGCGCCGCCGCCGCCGCCAGCGCCTCGCCCAGCGGCGCGCGCAAGTGCGGCGGCGCGCCGTCAACGCACCACGCCAGCGCCGGCAGCTGGCCGGACCGCGCCGCCGCCAGCGCCGCGGCCTCGGCGTCGAACTCCAGCCCCGCCTCCGCCAGGCAGCGGAGCAGGCCGACGTGGCCGCCCTCGGCGGCTGCCATGGCGGCGGCGTCGGCGACCTCGCTGGCCTCGCCGACCAGGAACGTCTGGGCGGGCTGCGAGGTTGCGGGGTGCGGACGGACGACAGGGCAGCGTGGCGGGGGGTGCCAGGTTACACGGAGGGATGTGGGTGTGGGCCCCGGTTTGCCGTGTGCGACCATGTTGGCGACCATGTTGGCGCCATCGCCGCAGCAGGTGAGCGGAGCGCACGCTGCGTGGCATGACGGGCATTGCGGGCAGTACGGGCGCAGAGGGCAGCGCAGCCGCGGCAGGAACCGGGCCTGCACTGGGAACCCAGGGCACTGAGTACAGGGGTCGCTGGGCGGGTCAGATGCGCCGCAGTTGGGTACCGGACGTGCGGCGCCCATGGTCCTGCTCACAGGTACGCAGCCGCGGCGACGCAGCGAGCCTTCCGCGCCGTGGCGACCCCGCGGCCCACCCACCTCCACTAGCCCCAGCCCCAGCAGCTCCCGCAGCACGGCTTCGTTGCCCGCGCGCGCCGCTGCCACCAGCGCCCAGCCGTCGACCGGGAAGCCCTGCCCCAGCAGCCAGCGCAGCCGCGGCAGCGCCTCGCCGTCGCCGGGCACGCCCGCCGCAGCCTCCACGGCGCGCGTGTCCGGGCCGAAGCCGGCGGGGCCCACAAGGAACTCCACCTTGGCCCGCCAGTCGGCCGTCCTGCCGGGATGATGGAATCCGTGGGGCGGTGTGGGGTAACGAGGTCCGGCGGCTGCCGTACCACCCGACAGGCATCCCACCGCATGACGTGGCTACGCCGGGGCTGGCGACACCCCTGCCCCTGCCCGGCTGCGGACAGGCGCGGGCAGCCGCCCTCGGCGGAAGCAGCAGCGGCAGCGGCCGCCCCAGCTTGCCTGCTGCCAGCCGCCGCCGCGACGGCCAGCTGCGCGGCCCGCTCCGTCAGCAGCTCCAAGGAGGGCGCGTTGACGGCGGCCGGCAGCCGCACGTAGGCGCAGTGCACGCGGCGCAGCAGCTCGGCGCAGCAGCCCTCGGCCACGGCCGGCAGCAGCCTCGCCACGCCCACGCGCTCGGGCGGCAGGTGCGCGAGCAGCGTCGCCAGCACGGCCGTGTGGCCACCGCGCGCGGCCGCGCGCACTGCGGTGCCGCTGAGGGAGCCCCAGCCCTTGGACCGCAACATCTCCACGGTGCTCAGGCGGCCAGCGCCGGCGGCGGCCGCCAGCAGCTGGCGCGGGCGGTAGGGGCAGCCCGCCTCGATGAGCCACCTGGCGGCGACCGCGGGCGGGGTTGCGACACGTGGGACCAGTCGTCGGCCAAGGGGCTGGTGGGGCAGGGGTGCCGGGCCTTCCCTGCGCTGCGCCTGGTGCTTGTGGCGTAGCAGCATTTCGGGCGGTACGAGGCGGTCACGAAAAAGGCTCGCACCCCCGCAGCAGCAGGGGGCAGGGGAACGCACCTGAGGGCCTTGCGCTGGCCGCCCCGCGCCGCCGCCTCGGTGGCGCTCTCGTCCCAGGCGCACTCGTGGCGCTGCAGCCAGGACAGCACCCGCATGTGCCCCGCCTCGGCCGCGGCCGCCGCAACCTCGGGCACCAGGCCCTCGGCCGGCAGGGCCCTCAGGTTGGCCAGCTCCCCGCTCTTGGCGGTGAGCGCGTACAGCTGCGTCTGCTGCTCCAGCGAGAGCCCGGCCAGGCTGTCCGTGCCGGAGCCCCAGCGCGACAGGAACTGCGGCGGCGGCATGGGGTGTGATGGAGGGGGCAGGGGTTGGGTCAGCGCAGGGTGACGAGTTGGACCGGGGCGGTGGGAAAGGGGTTTTGACGAGATGGTTAGGGATCAAGGTGTGATGACGAGGGGGTGCCAAATGGCGAGGACGGCAGGGCGCCCTGCGCGCCTGCGGGCTGCGGGCTGCTGACGTCGCTGGCAAGAAGAGGCGGGGGGAGCCCAGGAGCGGGAGGAGGTTTCTGGCACGCGACATCCCAGGCGGGGATGCGCATTGGCAGGGTGTTATTATGTGGAGGGTGGGGACCGCGCAGGCAGGGCAGGCGGGGGGAGTAGCGTGCCACGTAAGACCCTACCGCTGCATGGGGAACGGCCTGGCTGAGGAGGACAACGTCGTATTCCTTGAGCAGCTCCGCTGCCGACCGGCTGACGAGCTTCAAGTTGCAGGCCCTTTCATTGGGCGGCAGGAAACTGGCGACCCGCAGAGCGAGCTCATTCGGCAATTGCTGAAACAAGCGACCGTCGCATGGCCCAGCGCGGGGAGCGGTCGCCGTGCGCGGAGCTCGCTTGGTCGCTGGTAGCGCGCGTCGATGAAGGTATTGCAGCGCGAGGTGAAATGCGTAGGGCGACAGGGCCACAGCAAGGATTGTAAGCTGGTGCTTCAAAGTCATGTCAATGAGCCCATAGCACGTTCAGTAGTGTGTGCGTGTGTGGTTTGTGTGCTGTTCTGCGTTGCGCTAAGCGCAACGGGGCCCATGGCACGAACCCTACAAACCCTTCTTCACCCATGCATGACCCGCGTCCACCGCACCACACTGCCCTCCCCCCGCCGCCACGAGCCACTACAGCCATGCAACGAGAATTCAGGGCCCCCTTCCAACTTGCTTAACCATCGCACGCCCAAACGTATGACACACGCTCATCCCCTTCCCTCAACCCTCACGAACCCACGCACTCGCGTCTCTCTCCTGCCTCGCGCAGTCTTGCCACCAACCCTGCTCTGTCACTCGCTAACACCGACATCAGCACCGCCGCACGCAGGCCTGGCTATGCCTTTGCTCTGAGCTACGCCACCGCCAACTTGTGCAATGCTACCACGCCTCGCGAGCTATGCCGGCGCCTTGATGTGGAACTCCTCCACCACCTTGCCGCCAATAATGTGCTCCTGCAGAATGCGCTCCAACACCTCGGGCGTGCAAGAGTGGTAGTAAACCTGGGGGATAGGAGACGTGGCGGGGCACAGCCACAGGGGCACACCACGGGTGGACAGGCCCACGTCAGTCAGGAGCTGCAGCGGGCGGCACAGGCCCGGCTACCCGGCCGCCACACTGCCGACAGTTCCTACGGCCCACAATCCAAAGAAAGACGCAGCGCCAGCTGCTGGCGTGTACTGCCCTCCACGCGGCGAGGTCCGTCGGCTCGCCAGGAGCCACCCAAAACACAACCCGGCGCGGCAGGTACAGCCCTACGGGGCCCTGCCCTCTCCCGCGCACCTGCTCTGGATAGACCACCGCCACAGGGCCCATGGCGCAGATGCGGAGGCAGTTGGCTTTGGTGCGCCAGAACGGCGCCTCGCCGCTCTCCAGCCCAAGCTCCTGATCGGAGGGTGGCGTGGGGCGGTGCATTCCACAGGCCGCGGCCGTCGACTGTTGGCCGCAACCTACGGTACCAAGCAAGAACCGGCGCTTCCTGTGCTGCTTGCGGGCCCCCCGGCGGCCCACCTTGCACCTCTTCTTCAGATAGTCCCAGCTCTTGATGCTGTCCTCCTGCGGGCGGCCGGGAGGGCGGATGGGCAGCAGGGGCGCAGGGCGAGAACAGCCCACGGGTTGGGCGCACGAACGACCCACATGAGCGACCCACATGAGCGGCCCAGGGGCCAGCAATGGCGGCCCCGCCACCGCCATGCTAGACACCCTGGCGCACACCTCCACCCGAGTCTGTGCCATGGCTTTTTGTGGAACAAGAATGAATGGGTGCCAAGGCTTGCAGCAGCCGTAGGCAGGGCTGCGGGACGTCAGGAGCCCAGGAGCCAACGCGCGGGTGCTGTTGCGAGGCTGCCGCGCGCCGCTGGGCGGCCGGCGCCCAGGCGCAGGCGGCGCACCGCACCTTGCTACAGCACTTGGCCACTGTCTGGTCGGAGCACAGGAACAGGTGGCGCCCCGGGGTGCCGATGCGGAGGCTGGCGGCCATCCGCTTCATGGCCGCCTCACCCATGGGGCCTATGCGAGGGCAAGAGAGTGGCAAGGCAACGCTTCAGTCTGGGGGGCCATCGCTTGGTGCCTCTTGGCGCGAGGTGCTTGCCAATGCGGGGCTATCCATGTGGGTCACATGACGTGTCACGCTAGCAGCAGTTGGCAGCGAGCTGCAGAGGTCGTAGGTCGCAGGAGCACCTCTCTTGCTCTCTGCAAAGGTCTGCTGGGTTCGTGCGCTGGCAGCGGCCCCTACCCGTCACGGTGCTGTAGTCATTGGACGCAGCTGCGTCGCCGGTTGCCGCTGCCGCCGCCGCTACCGGCGAGGCCGTGGCCGCAGGGCTAGGGCGGGCCGCAAGAATTGGAAGCGGAGCTAGGCGATGGGAAGAGCATGCCAGCCGATGGCAGGCCTGCAGGGGACGGCGTGGGGTTGAGGGTCCTCTAGGGCCGTGCACCAGTCGGGTGCGCGCGCCTGGCACCTTGCCCCGCCCATGCGCCGTCCCACGCCCTGTGCCGTGCCTGCGCTGACGTCGTGCTCAGGCGCATTGTGGTGTGCAGAGCGAGTCGCAGCGCTGGCGTGCTGGGAGCGAGTAGAAAGCTGTCGCGGACTTGCCAAAGACCACTTCGGTGTCAATTGTGGACTTTGTATGTCAGCGCGTAGTGTGGTGTGCGAGAGCAGGGTGCGACGAGAAATGAGGAGGCGGACGCCGGATGCAAGCTGCGGTGAATACAGCGTCGCTCATCACACGACTCATACCAGTGTCTCCACTTACATATAAATTCATCGCTCAGATAGCAGACCAGGGCTCGCTGACGTTCGCTGCAAAAACCGACTTACGCGACGCCTCGCCAGACCTCTACTGCGCGCAGAGGGTTGCGCGACAAATTGGCAGTCTTATTACGACACAATCGAGTGGTGTCAGCCGATTAGAGCTGCAGACCGCAGTGCACACCAGCAGATGGCGCCCGGGCGCGGCTCGCGAAGCACCCCCGACCGATAGGGCATCATGGCAGGTCGCTCGGCATGAGTTCCGTCTCGTTGTCGCGGCCACGGCCCGCTACGGCATGCTCGCGGTCGTCAGCGCCCCAGGGGCCGGTGTCGCGCCTCAGCGCCGGCGTTCATCAACCGGCAGCAGCTACCCAGGCCCCTTGCGCCGCTGGCAGGGCTACTAGTCTGGTTGCTGCAGCAAGCCCGGGCCGGCCGGCGACTTACGGCAACGCTGGCGGCCGCAGCGGCGGCCGCAGCGGCGCCGGCGGCCGCACCGGCGGCGGCAGGGGAACGGCGCCAGCGGGCCGCCGCACCAGCGCGCCGCCTCGGGCGCCGCACACGAGCTCGCCATCAGGGCTAGCGCGGCGGCCTCTGACCAGCGGCCGCGACCGCACCGCCAGCCGCGACAACGATGGCGACGAGGAGGATGAGAGCGGCCCCTTGCGGGGCCCCATGGCCGAGGAGCTGCGGGAGCTGGAGCGGCGCTATGGGCAAGGTGAGGCGGAGAGCCTCACCCCGCACCGCCCATCCGCTCGTCGGCGCGCGAGCTCCCAGCATCCCCGCCACAGCCCGCGGCCCCAACGGCCCCGCCTGCTGCGGCCCTTCCCTGCCCTCCCTGACCCTCCCCTCCTCCACCGCCTGCAGACGAGCCCTACACGCCGCCCCACATCAGCCGCCTGCAGCGCAACGCACGCAAGGCCGCTGCCCGCACGCTGCTGTGGGGCCCCTTCTACCGCGACGCGGACATGCGGCTGCTGGCGCTGCGGCGGCAGTTTGCGGCGGCGGGCACGGTGCGGCGGCGCGGGCGCTTCTCGGCGGACGACGCGCTGCCGCGGCGCTCAACCTGGTTCAAGCTGCCGGTGGTCCGGCGCAGGGAGCTGTGTGAGAGGCTGGCCGGGGGCCGGGTTACGGGGCCAGAACGGCGCACAGGCCCCGTTTCGTTGCAGCCCTCCTTTCCTCGCTCGTCAGCGGGCGGGTGGAGGTGCGAGGAGCGCTGCCCCCATCCTGCCCCTCATGCCCTTGCTTACCCGTTCTTGGTTCGCCCGCTGGCCGCCACCGGTCTTGCTCCGCCCACAGTGGACGAGCGGTGTGAGGCGCTTCACAAAGCCACAGGGCTGTCGCGCCAGGCGGCGGCTGCGCTGTACACGGCTGCGCCAGTGCTGATGTGCGACATCAGCTTCGGCGTGGCGGCGCGGGTCAAGGCGCTGGCGGCGGCCATGAGCGCGCCGCTGGAATGGGCTGCCGCGGCGGTGAGCGGCCGGGGCTGGGGCTGGGGGTTCTCGGGCGTGCAAGGCCAGCATGGCCGCGTCAGCCCTGCGCGGTGGCTGGCTAGCTTGCGCCTGGCCTGGCCTGGCCCGACCTGTGTGTGGTGGCTGGTGACGGGCTGGGACCGCCTGACGGCGCGCGCCCGCGCTGCGCTGGCGTGTGCGCCCGCAGATTGCCGCGCGGCCGCTGCTGGCGGAGCTGGGGGCCGACGGCCTGCAGGTGCGCTGTCCCGGGCATTACGTGCCAGCTGGCGGCCAGGGGCCTTTGTGTCCTCTGTCCCGGATCAGCCCTCGTATCCTGCATTGAACTCTATCGACACGCCAATGATAAAGCTCGATAGACTCAATCGGCCCCGCATGCGCCAGGCAGACCCAGGGGCCAGGGCCCAGCCGGTCCGTGGCGTGTGATCTACAAACCCCTTACCACCATCCATCCCTCGTGTGCGGCCCATCGCAGCTGTGCGCCGCGGAGCTGGCGGTGTGGCTGGGCGACGGCAGGCCGCTGGCGGCGGCGGTGCAGGAGCTGGCGGCGGAGCCGTCGCTGGCGCTGGCCGGCCCGCGGCCGCTGCTGGCCATGTGGGTCGGGGCCGGGAGCGGGGGGCCCGACGCCGTTGGCCACGGACGCGCCGCAGCGGCCATGGCTGCAATGGTCTCGAGCCCGCGGTCTCGGGCCGGTATGCGGGGCGTGGGCTCGCTATGCGTCCTAGGGCCCGCACGCGCGGCGCCAGCCTTGCGATGCAGCCCACAGACGACTCTGTGAACCGCCACGACAACCCCAGCTGCCTCCCCTGCCACGGCTTCGCAGCACCCTGACCCCTACTGCGTGCGTCCGTGTCGAACCAGGTGCGAGGCACTGGCGGCCGCCCTGGCGCTGAGCCGCCCCGCGGCGCTGGCCTGCCTGCAGCGGCAGCCGCGGCTCATGGCGCTGACGCCGCACCAGCTGCGGGCACGGGCCGCCGCCGCGATGGGCGTGGTGCGACTGGCAGCCGGCGCCGGCACAGGCTGCGCTGCGGGTGCGGAGCTCAACGCGAGCCTGCTGCTGTGCACCCCGGAGCAGGTGCGTACCGGGGGCGAGGACAAGTCCAGCGTCGCTCGTCCGCAGAGAAAGGCCCATGTCCACCGCCTGGCTCTGCCGTCCCCCACCGATTCCAGCCCGGCCCATCCCTGGCGTCTTCGCAGCTGGCGTCCTGCCAGCAGCTGCTGCAGCAGCTGCTGTGCATCGGCGGCCGCGACGCCGCGGCGCTGCTGGCGGCGCAGCCTGCGCTGGCGCTGGCCCCGCCCGGGGAGCTGCGGGAAGCAGCCGAGTGGCTGCGCGAGTGGCTACTCTTCCTGCCTCGCCAGCAGCGGCTGCTGCCCGGCGCCGCCACGGGGCCGAACCAGGGCCACGGGCAGGCGCAGCGGGGCCAGCAGCCCCAGCGGCCTCCGCTAGCGCAGCTGGTCATGTCGTGCCCCGAGGTGCTCCTGCTGCGGCCACGGCGCGCTGCGGTCGCGCTCAAGACCCTGACCTTTGCACTGCTGGAGGTGTCGGCGGCTGCGTCGGTTCGCAGCTCTGGCGGCGGCGGCGCGGGCCGCGGCCCAAGCAGCTACGGGCCCGGGCCCGGGCATGGGCCAGGGCGGCCGCTGGTGCTGGCGGCGGCTCGGCGCATGGCGGCGGCCATGGCGCGGGCGGCGCCGCAGCTGCTGCTGGGCCGGCTGTTGGCGCCTACGGCGAGGGAGGGGGCGGTGCTGGCGCTGCTGAGCCCTTATGAGCGGGGCGTCAGCACGCTGGCCTGGGTGCGGGTGAGTGACGCTGCCGTCGGAGGGTGTGGGGCCGGAGGCAACCTCCGGGAGTATGGCGCTTGATGGCTGCAGCTGCCAGGGTTTCAGCCCATGTCAACATGTGTCATTGGAGCTGTAGGATCCTCGGTCGCGCTTGACAGCACAGCCTGCTGGGCTGCTGTGTACCCTGCTGCTTCCCTTGCCCGAACAACACGACGCGTCTGCTGCTGCTGGCACGAGCCGCAGGCCATCGCCGATGCGCATCGCAAGCAGCGCCTAGAGCCCGTGTGCCTGGCCCTGGATGCGGGAACCTGGCCCCTGCCCATCCTCCGGCCGGCCTCGCTCGACCCTTGCCACCCCGACAACGACCGGCCCAGCGCCGCCGATGCTGCCGACGACGATGAGGACGACAACCAGGACGACCAGGAGGAGCAGAGGGATGGGCGCGAGCGGTACTCCGCACGGCAGGGGCCAAGCGGCGGCCGCGGCCGGGGCCCAGACCGGGACGTACGCGTGGCCGAGGAGCTGCTGGAGGGGCTTCTGGCGCCGGCTGCGGCGCTGGGCCTGGTGGCCGTGCCGCTGGACCTGCGCGTCCGCGAGGCGCAGCTCCTGGCCATGCTGGCGCCCGCGTCGGGGCCGCAGCAGCCGCAGGACGACGCCGGGATGCAGGGGATGGCGGAGCCATCGGCACGGGACGCGGCAGCACAAGGGCGTGGCGGCGGGCTGCTACCGCGGCAAGACGAGGCGGCTCGCGCCGCCGCGGCGCGGGCATGGCTGTGGCTGCAGGTGCTGCCGGCGGCGCCGCGGCTGTTGGTGGCGCCGATGACGGAGCTGCAGGCCACGGCACAGGCACTCAGCTCATGGCTCGGCGTGCCGGCGGAGGCGCTGCCGCAGATCCTGCTGCCGGCGGCGCCGGCGGCGACGCCGAAACTGCCGCTGCCGCGGCAGCACGCGCCGCTGCTGGCGGCGCCGGCGGCGGCGGTGAACGCCGCCGGCTACGCGATCTGGGCCTGGCTCGGCGGCGGCGCCGTCGCGGCGGCGCCCGACGTCGCCGCCGTGCTCCGTGCGCTGCCGGGACTCCTGTACGACGCGCCCACGCTGCACACGTGCGCTGCCGTACTGCTAGCGCTGACGGCCGCTGCGGACGACGGCTCCGGCGGCGCCGCCAGCGACCCCGACTGGGCAGACCTGGCGGCGCCGCCGGCAATGGCAGCAGCGCGAGCTAGCGGCGCGCCGCCGTCGGGCCCTGCGCAGGTGGCGGCGATGCCGCAGGACGCGGCGGCGCTGCTACTCCGCTACGCTGATGCCGTCCTGGACTTCGGCATGCTGCGGCTGCTGCTGCCGCCGGCGCCGCCGGGGCCGCAGCCACGCGGCCGGGATGGCCAGGAGGCCACTTTGCGGGCCCGCAGCCGGCGGCTGGCGGCGGCGGTGGGCCGGCTGGCGGCGGTGCTCGGTCTGGGTCGGCCCGCGGCGGGCGCGCTGGTGCTGGCAAGTCGCGGCGAGGCGGCGGTGCTGGCGGACGGCCTGTCTGCGGACGAGCAGCAGCGCGTGGCCGAGGTGGGTACCCGCGTGATGTCGGCCACTCACTCCTCGTGGCACACACTGTTCTACTTTACACACCGGACTCACCGGCAGCGGCACGACGCATGGCACCACGGCAACGGCGCGCGCATCCGCACGGAATGCGCCTCAACGCTCTGGACTCACCTAGGCGCTCGGCTGCGGCCTGGCCCTCAACCCCGCGGCCCCCTACGCTGGCCGCAGGCCATGGAGCTGCTACGCCGAGGCAGCGCCTGGCGGCGCGAGCTGCAGCGCTACCTGTACGGCAGTACGGCAGGGGATCGCGCGGCGGCGCCGTACGACCGCCACGGCCAGGCCGCGGCTCAGGCCGGCGGCGAGAGCCTGGACTGTGTGGCGGCGGCGGCGGCGGAGCTGCTGGCGGTTCTGCGGCATCGCGGTCGACTGGGCCGGCTGCAGGAGCTGGCGGCGGCAGGTAGGTCGCCGCCCGTCCTGCTTGCTGCTTCCGGTACTGCTTGCAGCTGGGCGGCTCCGGTGCTGGCATCAGCGGTCACTCATGTCACCCGACGCATGATCACTGCCCCGTCACTGCCCCGTCACTGCCTCACTGCCCCGCCCCACTGGCAGGCATGGAGGACGCCGTCAGCTTTGCCCTGGCGCTTCAGATGCCGCAGCAGCAGTGGGAGGACGTGGTGGCCCCTCAGCTGCGGCAGGCGCCGTGAGCCGGCAGGCAGGGCGGGAGGCAGCAGGCTGCCGCAGCGCCGGGCGCCAACATGCGCTGCTGCGTGCGGGCACCCGATGGTGCTGAGGGGCCGAGACTGGGAAGCGTGCCGCCTCGCTTACAGGCGGCCCCGCTCGCGCCGCTGCGCTGGCACCAGGGGCCAGCCGGTTTATTGTTTTATAGCCCCAGGGCGCAGGGTCCGCATACAGCTCATGCGTGCACACATGTAAGACTATCCCGGGCGGGTCCCTGCCTGCTCCACGTGGCAGTGTGCGCACGTGTGGTTGGTGCGCATGTTGCCGGCTGTGCCAGAGGACCATCATGCACGTCGTCCGCAACCCGACAACATGGCCGCCCTTCGCCAGCGCCATGTGGCCTTGGGGCGCACGCATTGCGCCGCCGCCTGCGCTCCCGACGTATTCCGCGTTCCTTGGGACACCACCCGGCCTCCCGGCGTCCATGCATTCTAATCGGCCTAGCTGCCTCCCGGCTGCATATGCATACAGCAGCATATCGAGCACCATTCCGCATACCCACAGATAAATAAAGCGAATGAACATTAGCGCCTGCTCCAGGCACAAGCAACGCGCGCCCCGGGCCATCGCCGTTCCGCGGTGCACCGCACGTCACAGTGCCCACCGCCGCCGCACTACGCCGCCGTCGCCGCACGTCATGCCAGAACTCTCGGCAAACATGGGCCCACCCAGCGCACACGGACTCGCCTCAAGTTGTCGCAAGCCCCCATCACACCTCCCAATAAATTACCACACACCCCAGCCAATTAAGCCACCCTCCAGATGCAGGCCAAGTCGGCCCCGGTCGGTCCGGTGCATGCATCCACAGCCACCCACCGGGCTCATGCCTCGGCCGCCGCCAGCGCTTCGAGCGCCTGCCTGACGGCTCGCTCACTGGAGGGCGCGTCCGGGCCGCCTAACGTGCAGTTGAGCGGCGTGCCCGCAGCTAATGCACCTTGGACTGACAGGCGGAGCCGGCTGCGGCTGCTGCTGCCGCTCAGGTGCGCGGCGACGGAGGTGCGCAGCGGCGCCGCGCCGCCGGCGACCAGCGCCGCGGCGGCGGGCGACTTGAACTGCGCCACAATGGGTGTCGCGTTCGACAGCTGCACGTCCGACGGCCGGCACAGCAGCGCGTCGCGGAGGAAGCCCTCGTACAGCACCTGCGTACGGCACGGGTGTACGGCAGCTCAGCGCGTGCGTGCGGCTGCAGGCACGACACGACCGTGTGGGGTGCTGTGGCTGCGGCTGCACGGGCGCCGGCATGGCGCACATGCGGCTCGTGTGCCTTGGCAGCCTCGGCTGGCGCGTGGAGCCTTGGGCTACCGAGTTCCGGCATGGCTGCACGCGGCATGGAGTGACCCCTGCTAGGCAAGTCGTGCGGTGCAGCGCATCCATGACCCCGCCTGTCGCGCATCCCTCACCTCGCGAGGCATGCACTGCAGCACGCGGGGCGAGAAGACCGCCTGCATGGCGCCGTCCAGCAGCGAGCGCTTGCTGGGCAGCAGCTGCGGAGGGGCCGAAGGAGCGTGGGGAGCCGGGAGCAGGGGCCTCGCGGCGAGTGCATGACACGAGCGGCCAGCAAGTGCCGTGCTGCAGCTTGCGGGTGAGCTGCTGCCGGCCGGGGGCAAGCCGGCCGCATGGCGTTGTCACGGCCCAGAGCCCTCACAACCCCACACCCTACGTGCAGCCGCACGAAGTCCAGCAGCAGCCGCACCAGCGGCACCATGCCCAGCCGGCCCGCCAGAAACAGCCAGCCCTCCAGCGCCGCCGCCACGGCGCCCGGCAGCTGCTTGCGGTGCGACGCCAGCTGCGCCGCTGCCAGCAACACCTGCCGCGGCGCGTGCGCCTTGTCGGCCACGTGCCCGACCGTGAGGTCGCCGTTGAACTCCAGCTGGTAGATGTGGCCGCGGAGCAGCAGCTCCAGGCTGGGCCGACCTGCATGAGCGGCGCCTGCCGCGTCCGGCGGCCATGCGTCGGGGCCCGTCCGAGCGGCGCCGAGGTGCAGCAGGATGCGTGGCTTGGGGTGGTCTACCAGGTTGCGGCACAGGTCGTGAAGCGCGGCGTCGCAGGTGCCGACCGCGTCGGCGAAGAGCAGAAGCAGGTAGACGCCGTCGAGCCAGTCGCAGACGTCAGCGCTGCGCGAGGTGTCGAGCCTGGAATAGATGAGGTCCAGCCAGCGCTGCACGGACGCCTCGGACACGGGCGTGTTCTCGCCCTCGAGCACCAGCCGCGTCAGATCCCAGGTCGTGGGGCCGTCGGCCGACCGCGGCATGTCCCTCACGACCTGGCTGATGAGCTTGAGCACGTCGAAGTGTGCGGGCAGCGGCTGCTCGCGGCCGTGCACCAGGATGCGCAGGTCGGGCTCATCGTCCGCTAGAAGGAAGGCCGAGCTGCGGCGGCGCTTGGGCGCCATCGCGGGGCAGTCGGGTGCGGGCCGTGGCTGCGAGCTGGTGGGGTGTACCCAGTGATTTCTTGGGCGTGCTCGTCCCGGCTGTGGAGCGGGGCCTTTTCGCGGTCTGCAAGAGTTTCAGGCTTGACTCGACTGCCGCCCAGAGCTCGTTGCCCGGAAGGATGTGCGGAAGGTACTGGTGTCGGAGCCGACAGCCGACTACCTTCGTCGCGTGTATGTCTAGAGTTTTTATTTAGTTGTAGTGAACACAGCAACAGAAGAGTCATCGAAGTGCACCACCTGTGCATCATTGTGCTGAGCCATGGAGCACAGCACGAGCCCTGAGCTTGCAGTGCCGAACCCTGCCTTGCTTCTGTACCATAACAGTGGTGTACCGTATTTCTATACATTGCACGAAATTGCCGTGAGCGTGTTGCGCCCCACTTTCGCGAAAGAACGATGGCAGAGGACAAGAAGAAGCCAAAGAAGCAGGCCGCAGAGGGAGATGGCGTAGCAGCCAAGAAGCGCAAACGGTGCGCAGTTGCTCGGCGCGAGTGTACTATGCCGCCGCCCGCATGCGCCGGGCCCAACGTTCGCTTGCAGCGCTGTTCCATTCTTGGCAAGCAGTAGTATGATACATTGCTCACTGGATAACAGCGAGCTACCCCTCTCCTCGGCGTCGCGCAGGGACCCCGACGCTGCTGCCGGAGCTGAGCCCAGCGGCAAGCCCGCCGCCGCCGCCAAGCCAGCAAAGCCAGCCAAGGCAGAGACGCCAGCAGCTGCTGCACCTGCCGAAGCCGGCGCCGGTAGCCCTGCCCGCAAGAAGCGGCGGAAAGCCAAGGCCGGCGAGCCGGCGGAGCCGCTCGACCCGGCGGAGGCGGCCCGGCGGCAGCGCCAGCGCGAGCTTCGGGTGTGTCAGCCGCCCGCAGCCTCCGCCGCTTGGGCGCCACACACCGCCTCTTGCCCCTCGCCCCTCGCCCCTCGCCCCTCGCCCCTCGCCCCTCGCCCCTCGCCCCTCGCCCCTCGCCCC
>BDDC01000252.1:39825-81650 GCA_001662425.1 Chlamydomonas sphaeroides | reverse complement strand
TGATTTAAGCCGCTGAAGTAAGGCGCCCGCCCCATTTGTCTAAGACGCACCAGGCTAGGCGGCTGTGCGGTGCAAGTGCCAATGTACGTGCATTATCAAAGCGTTTCACAATACACGCGCCGAAACATCCGATCAGCCCACAGCACCGCACCTGCTTTGCAAGGCCCTTCTCCTTCTCTGCGCCGACGCCGGGTGCCACGCGCTGCGGCCCCGTGACCAGCTCCTGCTGTGGTCGAAGCCCCACCGGCTGCCACTGGAGGGCCTCGGGGTCGCTCGTCACGCCGAGCTTAGGCTTGGGCTCGTCAGGCGCCTCGTCGGGTGCCGGCGATGGCGAAGCTGCCCGTATGCCCGCTCGGGCGGCAAAGGCCGCGCGCAGGGAGGACGCGAGCGCGCCCATGACGTTGGTTCCAATAATGTTGTCATCGTCGTCCGAGTCGTCGTCTAGCGACTCGTCGTCGTCGCTGGACGGCGGCGAGACAGCGCGCGAGTGACGCGTTGCCGCGGCGGGCGGGGCCTTGGGGGGCTTGCCGGCCGCAACCGGCGCTGATGTTGATGCGTGCTCAGAGCTGCGTCGTCGCTCATCTATGCGGTTGGGAGGATAACAAGCATGACGGTAAGAGACCGCGGGGGTGCCTGTTCTCAGTCCCCCCGCAGGCGGCAAGCCGCAGAGCTCTGACTGACCTCACGCACTGACCTCCAGCTGCGGAGTCCCTCACGGCTTCTTGTGTCTTGGGAGCCGGGGCCGGCTCGTCATGCACGCCTGGAGCGGCAAGCGCGGGGTACATATGGCGTTGGGGGATGTTCTGCAACGTGCCGGGAGCCGGAGGACGCATACCTGCAGCTGGAGCTGCAGCCTCCTGCGAGTTAGCGCCATGGTGCGCTGTGTCCTCCTCGATAGGGTCTAGGCGCGGTTGTTCTTGCTGCTTCTGCGCCGCCGCGCGAGAGCCGCCGGCGCGCGCGCGCCCAGAAGCTGCCCGGCCCCGTTGTGAAGAGGTGGTGACTTCAGACGCTTGCTGGAGATCTGGCGTCTCCTGCCGTTGGCTGGAGCGCCGCGTGCTGACCATTGCAACAAGCGCGCAGGGTGGCCTCTCAAGCAGGTCTAGCTCGCCTGTTGTCGCCGTTTATGAAGTATGGTAGGATGAGAACAAGCAAATTCCGTTTCTCGCACAAAGGAAAGAACTCGCGATTGCCCCATTGCTACCTGTGACGCTTTTCCTAACGCTTAATGGACTGGACATGCATTTACTCTCCATATATGTCGTTGAGCATAGAGCTGGGGCCTTTTATGCAATACGGACCCAAGGGGCCGTTGGCACGCGTTGCCGTGACGCACCACGTACCCCTGCCCACCAAGCAAGCTCCTGCCCTCTCCTGCCGTCTTTTCATGTCAGTTATGGTCAGTTGCACCCGCCTTTAGTGGTCACCATCCGTCACGACGGCCTCTTCCACTGGCCATCCCCGATCCCCCTGCGGCAGACGGACACACGCTTCACACAATCGCCCCAGCTCTGCCGCTAAGGGCCTCTTCAGCGTACAGTGCTCCTTAAGGACTCAATCTCCTGACCTACCAATCCCAGCCGACTTCTGCTGACGACGACATGCGAGAAGAGACTGGAAGAGACAGGTGGCACTTACACGAGCACCGTCAAGCGATGAATGAGGCTGCGGGCACGCGTGCATCAGTACGCACGCTGCCAGCCAATGCAAACGTGGACAGACCGACAGGTCTGCCAATAGCATCCGAGTTTGTGTGTTTAATTGGAAAGTCGAATGGCTGACTAACAAGACTATCCGCGTTGCTGCCGACCGGCCCACGGGCGCCAAACGATGGGCGCCCCAAAACGAGAGCCACGTCAACGCCGCAACGAACCCTAGCAAGCACAAGCAACATGCACCACCCAGCCAACGCGACCAGGAAAGCCTGCACTGGACGACTGCAGCTGCAGCCATCTTCCTCCGACCGCGCCCAACCATCCCACACAGGTCCCCCCCCTCGCCCTGCACGCGGGCGAACGCCACTCACGTGGCCTCTGCCTGCTGCGCTCACCTCCTGCTGCGACGGGCCAGCCCCACGCCGGCCATTTCCACGCGCCGACACTGCGCCACCGCGCAACCGCGACCGCGCCACGCAGGCAACAACGCCCTTGTGTGCGGCAGACACCCTGTGGCGGCACACCCCGACGACCCCACGCCTACTCCTAATGCTGCTGCTACAGCGCGGGTCTGTTGCTGAAGACGACGCCTGTTGATGCAGTCCAAGGCAACCTGTTGAAGCTACTGCTGTTGCTGCTTGGCCGCGGCCGCCTGCTGCTGCCGCCGCTGCCGCGCCGCCGCCGCCTCCTGCTGCTGCTGCAGCACCTCTGCCGTGGGCCGCAGCTCCGACCAGGCGCCCATGGTGGCCAGGATCTGGCTGAAGCTGGGCCGGCCGCGCGGATCATCCGACCAGCAGGCCGTGATGAGCGCCGTGACAGCCGGGTCCAGATCGTCCGGCAGCGGCATGCGCTGCTTGCGGCCACCCACCTCGAATACCACCTGCGGTCGCATGGGGTAGACCGAGTTGGGCGCCACGCACGGCCGGCTCTCACCGGCGCACTGCTACGCCAGCGTGGGCAAGCAGGGTGGCAAGCATTACCGCATCGCAGCGTCCCCGCCGCCGCCTGCCGCACCTGCATGGGGTGCAGCGACTCCCAGGGCTCCTTGCCCGTGAGGAGCTCGTACAGCACGACGCCAAAGCTGCGGGGCCGAGGGCAGGGGAGACACGATGACGCGTGAGCCATGTGTGGCGCGGCGGCGCCAGGAAAGCAGCCTGGGATACCGGGTGGCAAGGGCGCTGGTGAGGGGCGTCGCGCCGCACCTGAACACGTCGCTCTTCTCGTCGCACTGCTCGCTGCGCAGGATCTCGGGCGCCATCCAGGCGGGCGAGCTGGGGGCCAGCGGGGCAGTGGGTGGGGACGTGGGGACGTGAGGGACGTGAGGGACGTGTGGAGCGTGTGGTCTGCCGTGCGGGGAGCCGGGTGCCGTCGCAACCTCTTGCCATCACCGCCGCCCCGCAGCACCCCTGGCGTCGCCGTGTCATGCCGCCCCGCATGGCCCCGCATCGCGCCCGGCACTCACCCGCCCTGCGACCGCGCGGTGAGGAAGGTGTTGAGCTTGCCTCGGCTCAGCCCAAAGTCGCACACCTGTCGACCGTCAGGGAAAGGCCGAGGGCAGGTGAGCGCCAGGCGCAGCCTTCTTGCCCTGCCGCCTGCCGATACCGTGCAATCAGCCCGCCCCCTCCCTGCCTGCTCCAGCAGCTGCTCCCACCATCCCCGGCACGCCAGCAGCAGCACCCGCGTCCTCCTCCTCTTCCCCATCCGCCGCAGGCAGCCCCGCCCTACCTTGACGGTCCAGTCCCGGTCCACCAGGAGGTTGGGCGACTTGAGGTCGCGGTGCACCAGCACCGGCCGGCAGTTGTGCAGGTACTCCATGCCTGGAGAGCGGCGGCGGGGGGCAGGGTCAAGCGGCAGAAGGGGTGGGCGGGCGAGCAGCGGCCGGTGCTGGGCCGTCTAGGCTGACCACGGGCGTGCGCCTGACGCCAGGGCTGTGCTGGTTGGCGAGGGCACGGCAGTTTGGTCGCGAGCTGGCTGGCTGGCTGCCTGGCTGCCTGGCTCAAGACACCCATGCCACACCGTCTCCATGTCGCCGGGCCGCTACACTACGCTGCGCCGCAGCAGAGGCTCCCTCCTGTCCTGCACCCGCAACGCTGCAGCCCGCCCGCGTACGCACCCTTGGCAATGTCAAGCGCCATGCTGAGCCGCCGCCGCGGGTCCAGCTCCGCCTTGGTGCGGTGCAGCAAGTGGAACAGCGAGCCGCGCGTCACGAACTGAGTCACGATGGCCAGCCGCTCGCCGCGCGTCACGGCGCCCATGAACAGCACGATGCTGCGGAGGCAGGCAGGCAGGCAGGTGGCAGCGGAATCACAGGGACAGCAGGAGTGGCAAACGGCTTCCGGAGGTGGGCATCCCATTCCCTTGCGCCGTGCACGGGCCCCGGCGGCTGGACGTCCCCGAGCGCCTCACTTGGGGTGCCTCAGCTTGCTCATGATGATGACCTCGTCGCGGAACTCGCGAATGGTGGAGGGCGTTGGCGCCTCGTGGAAGCGCTTTATGGCCACCTCCGTGCCGCGCCAGGTGCCGTGGTACACCTCGCCGAAGCTGCGCCGGGCGGGGCGGGCCGACGTGCACAGGAGACGACGGAAGTTGAGTGTTCCGAAAAAGGTAACAGGTGAGTGTGAGTGAGCACGGCAGCGACACGCGGCGGCGCCACGTGGCGGCAGCACGGGCTCGTCAGGTACCAGCACGTGCTGCCCGAGACCCCACGGCGCCACCCCGGCTGTTACTCATCCTCCCAGGCCGCCATCGCCCTGGCTGCACAGGTCCCTATGCGCGCGGATGCAGCCCTGGCCGCGGCGCCCCACCTGCCCATGCCGATGCGCTTGTTGAAGGTGAGCTCCTCCGGGTCGATCTCCAGGTCCTTGTACGAGGGAGGCAGCGGCTGCGACACGCTGACCGACAGCGTCGGCTGCAGCGCCAGCGGGCCCGCGCCGCCGCCGCTGCCGTCGCCCGCGCCCACGGCACTAGACGCCGCCGCCATGGCCGCCAGGCGCTGCTGCGAGGGGATCGTCAGCTCGTGGCCTGTGAGCTGCGAGGCCGCGCCACCCGGCTGCGGCAGCGCCATCGTGGACCGGGGACCCGCCGGCGACTCGAGCGCCAGCGGCTGGGCCATCCCCGTCAAGTGTAGTTGCTGCTGCTGTTGTTGTTGCTGTTGTTGCTGCTGTTGCTGCTGGGCCATGCGCATATGCTGTTGGTGCATATGCGCGAAGGCCGAGTGCATGGCGAACTGCTGCTGCGCCTGCTGCTGCGCATGTTGCTGCGCCTGCTGCTGGTTCGACGGCCCCGCGCCGCCCCAGCCGCCCATGCCGCCCTGCGCCCAGGGGTCAAACGACGGCGGCGGCGGCGGCGGCGCCTGCCCGTGCCCGCCCCAGGCCATGGGCCCAGGGCCCTGCCCGTAGCCGGGCTGTGCGCGCGGCAGCAGCGCGCCCGCGGCGGCGGCCTGCTGGATGGCCTGCTGCATGTAGGCCTGCCCGTTGGGCCCGCCCTGGAAGGCCATGTTGTACCACATGAGCGCATTGGCCGCGTGCTGCTGCAGCTGGCTCTGCGCCGCCTGCTGCTGCTGGTGGTGGTACTGCTGCGCCACAGCAGCGGGGTGCTGCTGCAGACCCAGTCCGCCGCCCATGCCCGCCGGCCCCATGCCGCCCATGCCCGCCGGCCCCATGCCGGCCATGCCGCCCACCAGCCCCATGCTGCCGCCATGCACCGGCCCCAGGGGGCCCATGCCGCTGCCCATGCCGCCTGCCAGCGCCGACGCGCCGGGGCCCATGGGTGGGTGCGACTGCGTGTGGTGGTGGTGGTGCGGCTGATGCGCGCCCACGCGCCCAACAGACGGGTCGCGGCGGCCTCCGGGGTTCGACGCCGCCGCCAGCTGCAACTTTGCGAGGTCCAGCGTCAGCGCCTCCGGGCCACCCGAGGAGGGGCCGTTGTACGGCCCGTCGCCAACGTTAGACTGGCTCACGCGCGGTGTCGCGTCGCGGGAGTTGTCCGAGGAAGGCAGCTCCACGATCGGCATGGCGGGCTGCGAGGCCGAGTGCGTGCCGCTGCGGCGGCCGTACGGCGGCGTGACGTCGCGGTGCTGCCCGCCAGCGCCGCCATCGGCACCCGCCAGGCTGCCGTACGAGCTATTGCCGGCGCTGTGCGAGCCGCCGGCGCCGTTCCCGGCGGCGCCATAGCCGCCGCCGTTGCTGAAGGGCGAGAGGTCCGCGAAGAAGACTTGGTTGTGCCGCCGCTCGCGCTCCTCGCGGTCGCGCTGGCGGTGCCGCTCGTCCCAGCCGTGGCCCGGAAACTGCGCGCCGCCGCCGGTGCTGGCGCCGCCAATGGGCGCGCCCTGCGCCACGGGCGCTGACGCTGGTACGGGCGCAGAGTGCACGGCGGGGTCTCCCATGTTGAAGGGGGACAGGTCCGCAAACGGCACGCTGCCCTGCGGCGGCCCCGAGCCCGGCGGCGTGGACTGCGCCGAGGATGCGGTCATGGCGAAGGGCGTGGACACAGCAGGCGAGGGCACCTTGCTGCCCGTGCCCAAGCCGGGAGGGGTGTCGGCCTGGGCCTTGGCGCCGTGGGGCTGAGGCGTCGAGTAGATGCTGGCTGCGGCGGCCGCGGCGGACACGCCGGCCCCCGGGCCCGCGCCGCGCATGGGCTGCGGTTGTTGCCCCGGCCGCGACGGCGCCGCGCCGCCGGCCGCCAGCGGCGGCGAGGCCAGGTTGGGGTGCGGCGTTTGCGGCGGCAGCTGTTGGGGCCCGTTCGCGAGGAAGGCGGGCTGCGCCGGGAAGGCGGCGGTCAGGTTGGCGGGCAGCGACGGCCTCGGCGCGTGGGCGGTGCTCGAGACTTCGAACCCCAGCTGCATCGTCTGGAAGGCTGAGGTCGCGCTGGTGGTCGTGTGGGGCTGCGCCGCCGCCGCAGCAGCGCCGACGCCCGGCTGCGGCTGCGGCTGCGGCTGCGCCACCACCGTGGCGCCGATGGACGCGCTGCTGGCGTTGCCGACCAGGCTGAGGCTCGCCTGGCTGCCGCTGCCGACCGAGCCGGCCGCGCTGGCGCCCGGGACCGAGCTGGCCAGGCCAGCCGGCAGCAGGTAGTGCGCAAAGGGCGAGGCCGCGGTCACGGTCGACACGGGCGCGGCGGTGGGCGTGGGTGCCGGCACATGCGCTCCGCCGAGCGACGACTGGCCGCTGCCCCCAGCCGCCGCACCCGACAAGCTGGTCCCAGCTGAGCCGCCAGAGCCGCCCGAGCCGGCGCTGGTCCGGCTGGTCGACGGCGCCGCGCAGCTACTCGCCGCGCCGCTGCCAGAGGCCTCAGCGCCGTGCGCATGCGGCGCGTGCGGCAGGCCGGGAGGGGGCCTGCCGGCGCCGCTCTGCGCTCCCGGGCCAACGCCCGGGCCCCAGGGCTGCCCCGGGCCGCGCACAAAGCTCTGCGAGAACTTGACCCAGCCGTTGGAATCGAGCGAGGCCTGCTGCCGGTGTGCCGGGGAGCCCCCGGGACGCCCCCCCGCGGGCGCTTGCGCCGTCGTGGGTGTGCTTGAACGCTCGGGCTCGGGCACGCCGGCCGCGGCCAGCGCAGCCATAGCGTGCTCGGGCAATGGCTCCGAGTCCAGGCGAATCAGGTCCCCGCCGTGGACCGAGCCCAGCTCCAGCATGGAGCGCGCCTTGCAGGGCAGGGCGCTGCGGGAGGAGCCGCCGCTGGAGCCGGCAGGCGCCAGGCAGGGCGCCGCCGGCGCAGCCACGGGCATGGGGAGGGAGCTCCCACTGTTGGGCCCGGCCGCGGCATCCGCGCACTGCTGCGCCACCGCAAAAGGGTTCCTCACGCCAGCTGTGGCGGACGCCGTGCGGCCGGACGGCGGCCCTGCTGCGGCGCTGCCCCCGCGCGCGGACTGCGGCAGCGGGGCGGGCGCCGGCACGGGCGGCACCTGCGCCAGCGGCGTCGACGCGGGCTTGGGCTGGTCCGTGATCGTGAACCGCACGCGGCTGCCCGCAATGGCGGGCGGGGCGGCGCTGTGCTGGTTGGCTGTGGTGGTGCCCAGGGCCCAGCTCGAGGCGCCCGCTTGGTTGTGCAGGGAGCCGCCCGTGGGGAGCGAGGAGCTCATCACGGCGGGCCCCGGCACGGGCGGCAGTGGCACCATGGGACGCGAGTGATGCGGCTGCGCTTGGGATGCACGCGGGCTCGCCAGAGACGGAGGGACAGGCGGCGCCGGCGCTGAAGAAGGCGCCGGACAGGCAGCGCTGGCGGACGCCCTGTGAGCGGCTGCAGCGGCGGAGCCGTTGCTCGCCGGGACGGGCAAGGCTGCGCTGCCCGCCCCCGAGGCTGGCAACGACGCGCCGTTTGCGGGCGTTGGCCTGCCGGTTGAGCCGCTGGGGCCAGAGCGCTCCACGGCGCCGACGGCCGCTGCAGCGGCCGCGGCAATGGCCGCCGAGCCCCGCGTCCAGCTGCTACCGTCTGTGGCCGGGGCACGACACACGGGTCGAAGGGGATTCAGGGGCCTCAGCCGAGGACACAACACTGGTCCTGTCGCGGCCTACCGCACACGCTGCATGTACCCACCCCAACCCCGGCCCAGACCGGCGCTCACGTGGCAGTTGCCGTTGCCGTACCACACTGTCGTACGACTCAAGCGGCCACAGCCTGCCGGGCTCATGCACAAGGTCCACCACGAACTCGCGGCCGTCGATCAGCGCAATCGCGTTGGCCGCGTTGTCGCTGCCGCATAGCTCCTTGCCGTGCACCAGCCGGCACTCGAAGCTGCGCTCCTTCTTGCGGGTCGCGTCTGCGAGCAGCTTGAACAGCAGCGCGCGGTGCCGCGTGGAGCCCTTGTCCAGGCTGCACAGCAGCACCACGGCCGAGCTGCGGCGGCCGGTGAAGAGGGAGGGGGACAGGGAAGCGGCGCGCGTGGTGGGTAGCGGCGCGGCTTGGGAGGCGGGCGTTGCAGAGGTGCAGCGGAGTGGGTGCCAAGGGGCAAGGCTTGCGCAGGCAGGGCTATGAGGCGGGGTGAGGTGGAGAGCCGCCAGGGGAGGGGCTCACCGGCTGCGCTTCTTGGCGGTGCTGCTGGAGAGGCGCCAGAAGTACTCCAACGACGCCTCGCTATCGTACGTGCCGCCGAAGCGGTCGCTCACGACCTCAGCGATCACCTGGTGAACGTGGTGGTAGGGGAGGTGGGCACGGGGTTTCGTGTCAGCCAAGCGTCGATAAGAAAGGAGCCTGGCACCGTGCTGCTTGCCCACCTTGATGCGGGCCTCCGGGTCCTGCGGCTTTGCCTCAGCCATCGCTTCGGACAGCTGCTCCTCGACCGACAGGAAGCCGTGGTCCGCCTCGCGGTCGACCAGGACGACCTGCGCGCATAGGGTGGCGGAGCTCATGGCACGAACCCCTGCACGGCACTGCCAGCTGTCACTGCCTGCTAGGGCCCCAGCACCGAGCCCCAGGCGACGTCGCCCTACGATGTTAAGCGAAGGTCATGCAGACGCCTTTCCGCGCTGCTCTTACCTCTCGCTCATCCTCGGCCCCAGTCCGGACCTTCCGCAGCGCCTCCAGCGGGGGGAACTGGTGTGCCTCGCAGATTTCAGGGAAGTCACCTGCATAGCAACGGCGGCCAACGTTGTTACGACAGCCGGGAAGAGCTGTGGACGCACGCGCCAGCACCAAAGCGTCAAAGGTTGCTCACCGTGCACGTCATAGAAGCCGTCTACAATGACCTCGCTGTAGCTCAAGCTGCGCGGAAGGAAGGGCAGCGTGGGCTGGCGTAACCGGCTGTGTTGATTTCACCAAACCGAGCCTCGCACAGGCTGTTGGCCTCGACCTCACCTGCCCTCGCTCCAGTACTTCAGCGACTTGGCCTCTGCCCCGCTGCGAGCAAGGATTCGCTCTTCAAGTTCGGAGGAAGCGCCTGCGCTGCCTGCCTGGTCGGCGACACTTGCTGCAATTGCCTGCCGCACGGCCTGATCCTCGGCATAGGGCACACCCGGTGGAGGGAGGCCGTGCGTGACGCCGGCCAACCGAGAAATCGGCATGGGCCCGGCTGAAGGATTTTGCGTAAGCCTGGAGGCTTCCTGTGCTGTGATTGAGGCGTTGGCGTCGCCAGACGCCTCACGCCGTGGGCGCCTTCCGCAGAGCAAGAGGTTGACAGCAGCGTCAAAGGCTCTGCCCGGCATCGGGCTACCTAGCTTTCTCTCATCGAAAGTGCAGCCGTTGGGGCCAAGGGCTGCCCGAAGAGCGTGCAAGTGCAAGGGTTTGTGTCGGCACTGTTGTCCTGCAAGTGAACTGGGCCCAGTGCTGCCTTGCTCTGTGATGCAAGTTAATGTAAGTGCGAAACGCTTGTAGTGTCGCGGTTGGGGTACACTGGGGAATTTCGCTGAGGTGCACGGTGAGGAAGCTGCCTCGTGCTGGCCCGCAGCGCCCCGTTCGCGACCGGCTTTTGCACCATGTCGAACCGGACCCTGCCTGCGTAACATACATACGTGCAGTGCTGTCCACCGTAAGCATCCATATGCAGTGTTGCAGGGTGTTAGGGCGTTGGTCGACTGTCGTCGAGCGCAGTCGCGGCCCGAGCACCCCATGGAACCCACGCCTGAGCAACAACCTCGTCGTATATAGCGACCATGTATGCGCTCTGAGCTGGCGGAGGTGGGCGGGCGCAACTGCAACCCCTGCCGCAACGCGCCGGCGCACCTGACGGCACGCCAGCACGCGTGAGCCCCGGGCACCGCATGCCTCCCCCGTGCGACCTTTGAACCTGTCCCAGCTGCGCATGAGTGCATGGCTCGCCCCAAAAAGAGGCCACCCAGACCACACCACACGGTCGGTCATAGCGTCCAAAGAAAGCGAAAGTACGCGAAGGCAGTGTAGTTCAGGTAACAAACTGGGAGCGCAACACTCCCAGGAGACCGTGCAGCACGCAAATCCCACACGTCCTGCAGCGCCACAGCGCGATGCTGGCCACGCTAGACACGGCCATCTGCAGCCTCGGCCCTCCAGCTCCTGCACCAGCCGCCTGCCAAGCTCAGGCGGTGCCGCCAGGGCGCCGCGCCTCTCCCCTCTCTGGCAACTCGCATCTCAGGGCCTTTCCTCGCCTACCTAGACCATCATATGTGCTTGGGGTCGCCGCGTCGCCGCTAGCCATGCTGACTTCCACGCTGGTTCTCACGTAAAAGGCCAGGCATATCGGGCGTCACACCATTCAGCTGCATCCATGGGCCACCTCGTCATCACGGCCCCGCCCCCAGCCCTTCCCCTCCTAGCCTCACCCCGTGTTCCACTCCACCCACCGCACCGCACCCAGCAGCCCTGCTTGCAGCAACGCTCCCTCGAGCCCGGGCCCCCCCACAAACTCCCACTATCTCTCCACACCATTTGATCCCCAACGCGGGTCGTAACCCGCCGTACCCAGCAACAGCAACGCTCGGTAACTAACCCGCTCTCTGTGCTGCGCTACTAACTCAACATGGCCGACGACCCCTGCGTCGACGCGCACGGCTTCGATGTCCCCCTCCCAGGCATCACGCAGCTCTCCGCCCTGGCTCGAGGAGCACTCGCAAGCCGCAGCCCGCCTTGCGGCTCCTGTCTTGGCACCGCGAGCACGGGCCCCAGCAGGCGACCGCCCGCGGCACAGCTTTCCTCAGCAACATGACCGTCATCAGGCCGTACGCAACACAGGCCACGCTGCAAGTGGCCATCCGCAGTCTGGGCACGCAGGGTCCCCGAGCTGGCCCTTGTCACAGCCCTCGATGAATCCCCCGTTTCCTAGCGAGCTCCGGCCCTCCTGGCCCTGCTGGCGTGCTGGCCCCCCTGTCCGGGTGCGCTCCGGATGTCCGTCGCACGTACGCCGTGGCCATGTCGCCCGGCGCCGGCGCCTGCACGCGACGGCCAAGCAGCCTACTGTCAAAATCCGTCGTTGCTCACGCTGCACTGTCGACGGTCGAGGAGGGCTGCGCCGCTGCTTCGCCGACAGCTGCGGCCGTGCGGCGGCCCTCGCGGCGCGGGCTGCTGCCGCTCGGTGGGGCTCCAGGGGCCCACACCTGGCTGTCTGTGGCAGCCCTAGGACTCCGCAGGCTGGTCTTCCCTACCCTTACACAACCCCTCCACCCATCCACGCACGTCCCCGACCCCCCTGCTGAGATGTGGTGCAACGTGTGCCGCTCCGTGGCCGCCGTGTGCTCGCTCCCTCGTCCAGCCCGACCCCGCCGCTCGAAAGGCTGTCCTGGAGGCGCTGGCCGCATCGGGCTGGCGCGGCGCGGCAGAAGTCGCTGGCCGCGTCTGGCTGGGCCAGACCTGAGTGTCTGCGGTCGACGTCGTGGTGGCAACTCCTCTGGCTCTGACGGCATCCCCACGGACATGGGCGCGAAGCTGGACGCCGCCCTTGCAGTGACGCAGCCCGCGGTGCTCTAGCAAGGCGGCTTTGGCTGCAGAGCGCCTACCCCGTGACCTCCTTGACGGCATCTCCTCCTTTCCGATGTCGGCGATGTGGACGGCTGTGCGCCCGCCTCCAACCGCCTCCTGGCCTGCCGTCGCCGCCGCCGCCGGCCCTGCCCGGCCCCGGCCTGCCGGATGTTGCCTCGCTCCCGCATCAACGGTGGTCTTGGCACTCTGGTGCCGGATACCGTGCTGCCTTCGTTCGCGTTCCTCGATATTTTTAACGGCGGCGGCGTACGTCACCTCCGTCGACATCCCTTCACTCCTCGCGGAGCACTCCGGCCCCACACGGCTACACCGTCAACGACTACCCACTGCCCGTGGCGAGCGCACCTCCCAAGGCGGCTACGTTCGGGTAACGAATGCTTCCAGGAGCCGGTTTTCTTGGTCGCGTGAGCGCCGGATACCGCGTACTTTCGCTTTCTTTGGACATCCCCGCTGCCCGGCTGGTGCCCCTCTTGCAGCCCCCCTGCTACCGGCGCCCTTCACAGCGTCGCCCGACTTCAACCGCACCTGCACCACCTCCAGGGCTACACGGCCAGCACCCTGCTGCACCAGGAACGCCCCCAGCCGCGATGTCGCCGCCATGATTCGTCATGGACCGCCACATTACTCCTGGGCTGCTGCCACTCGCAGAGCATGTCCTGCCTCCAGGGCCAGCATGCGGCCCTGCCAGCGCGGCTCCTCCGCCTGGCTGTCGGCAGCCCTTTTACTGTAGGACCAGCGTAGAAGTCAGTGAAAGGCCGGCAGCCCTGCCGCCGCCCTGGCCCCAGCCCCCGTGGATCCGTGGGGGCGCCGCCCTCCTCCACCGCCTCCACCGCTCTGCCTCCTCGTCATGTCCCTCGGCCGCATAGACGTTGAACTTCAGCGGATCTGGGCGGGCAGGAGGGGCGGGCTGCATACGTCACGGCTCGCCAACGAGCGGGGCCGTAACCGTGTTCCCACGCCATCTGCCGACAGTGGCTCGGGCGTGTAGTGGCTGCCCACAATGTGGCTACTGAGCGATGGCGCCGGAGACAGACATGCCTTTCGACTCTTCTTCTGCGCCGCCTGCAGATATCAGAGCAGGGAAGCACGCCGGGGGGAAGGTGGCTTCGTGTCCGGACCCCGACGATGTTGGTATGGGGAGAGGTCTCGGGTGCATGCCGGTTGGCTTCGCGTGATCGGCTTTGCAGCGAATCTGTTCAACGGGGGCAGCGGCTGCAAGGGACCCTCTGGGATCCAGATGAGGGTCGGCTGCCGACACCTTCGCGGACCGTGCAGACCATGGGACCCCTTGAAGGCCCTGGACCAGACCGCTGCGGACCACCAACGGACAACGCACTGGCCCCGTATGCCCCACATATAGGAGGAGCGCGATGCAAGTACAACTGTTCACAGCATTCAGCTTGGTGGACTGCAGACTAGCTGCGACGCTTCAACGCCGCCTTGTAGTTGGCTCCCTCGCGTCGCTCGGCCGTCCTGCGCTGCACCTTGGCTCGCACCTGGTTCGCTTGTTGCACACCGCTTAGATGATACGGTGTGCGCTCATGTTAAAAGCCGACTACAAGACCCTGCGCGGTCGCGCGCCTTGCGCGCTAATGGCGCTCGCATTCGTCATGTGCGCCAACGCGGCAGCCCGCGCGGCGTCCGCTGCTACTGCCATCGCCCAGCCAAGTCGCACGGCTGCCCGGAAGCGCACGGCCAACGTGCAGCGCTCGCTGCTGGCCACGTCCGAGGCGCCCAAGTGCTCTTGGGACAACGGCGCGTGCCGCCCCCACCCCGACTGGCTCACTGGTCTCGGCGATCCCGACACACAGTCGCAGAGGTGCGTAGAAAGGTCAATGTGCGAACAGGCTGCGTGCACACACCTAACCACTGCATTCCCTCTACGCACGGCCGGCGCGCCATTCTCCCTTGTGTTGGTTTTGTCTTACTATTGTACTTATACTTATTTCTGAACACACCGTGTGCTCCCCTCTATCTGCTGCTAATACTTCTACCCCTTTCTACCTCTGCCCCCCTGATCTCTGCCCACCCTGCCACCTGTACGGCCGGCTGATGGCTCGCCTGGCGGCCGAGGACTTCGGCTGCCGCTCCTGGACCAAGGCCGCTGACTGCAAGGCCGCGCCGCAGTGCTCCTGGCAGAACAGCACCAGCCGCTGCGCTGCCGACGGCGGCTCGGTGGACCTCCTGTGGGCCCGGGGCGCCATCATGTGCTCCGGGTCGTTTGCCGACAGGTGCGTTCGTACGCGTTCCGAGCTGCCCTAGCTGCCAGCATACAGCACCACAGACGACACGGCCGTCCAGCCTGGCCGCAGTCCCGCCCACCACCACCCGCCCACTCGTTCCACCCCTCCATCGCCCCCTGCCCTGCTCGTCAACCCCCGCGCTGCATCCGCCAGAGCCATGGTTGTGTGCGGCGGCAACACCGGGCCTGAAAGCTGTCGCCAGGTACGGTCGACGCGCCCGCCTTTGCGATGCTGGGTCCCCCTGCCTGGAGCCGCTGCACGCATCACGGCACGCCGCGGGGTGTGCACACACATATGTTGATCATTACAAACACACGCAACAACAAGCTGTCGGCTTGCCCGCCTGGTATGTTGTCAGGACGAGGACGACTGCTCATGGATTACCACGGCGCAACTTGAGTCGGCGTCCAAGCAGCGAGAGGCGCGCGGGGCCCTGGCGTCCGCGGAGACCCTCGGGTCGGCGCTGATGAACATGTACAGCCTCGGGTTGAACGGCAGCCAGGGTGCGTGGGGGTACGGCAGCCGGAGCGCAGCGGGCACGTGAGGGGTGGCGCGCCGTTGAGCG
Source organism: Chlamydomonas sphaeroides (assembly GCA_001662425.1). Taxonomy (NCBI): domain Eukaryota; kingdom Viridiplantae; phylum Chlorophyta; class Chlorophyceae; order Chlamydomonadales; family Chlamydomonadaceae; genus Chlamydomonas; species Chlamydomonas sphaeroides. The sequence goes on along the minus strand of BDDC01000252.1, from coordinate 66,810 downwards.
CTTTGGCGCTTTCGCCTGACCGCGGGCGCAAGCCGCTGCGGCGCGGGCGTGCTGCCTGAAGACGCCTGGCGCACACCGGCCCTCTCTTGCTGCAGGGGCTGCCGTGCGGAGGGCCGGCGGCGAGTGCGCACCTCGTCAGGCGGGCGACGAGCGCTACGTGAGTGCCTGGGGTGCATGGGGCGGGCCGCCGAATCCCAAACCCAAGGCAGCCGCCGCCCCGCAACACGCGCATGACGTTCTGTCCGCCCCTGCCAACTCACTGGCCCCGCCCATGCGCAGCTGTCTGGCCTCTTGACCAGGCTTCGGACGGTGGGCGGCCCGGACGCCGTGACACGCGCCCTCGTCATCGAGACGCTCGGCAGCTGCCCTGGCGCCAGCCGTGCGTCGGCGCTGTTCCTGTGCCCTACGTACAGCAGGGCCGCCAGCGAGTGCCAGCGGGGCTCCGCCGCCCTGGCGGACGCCGGCGGCTGTGCCTGGGACGCCGCCGCCGCCGCATGCGCCGCGTCACGGCAGCTCCGTGACGTCCTGCTCGACCCCCAGGACGCGTGAGTCACTGCGCCCGCCGCCAAGCCTCACCTACTGCTCGTCCGGTAGCCGGGGGCCGGCCCCATCTGCGGCACCAAGCAGCCGCCGTTAGGCTCGCTCTCTTCCTGGCATCCCCATGTGGGTGCTATCCGCTATCGGTAACGCTGCCCGGGTCGGCCTTGCCGGTGCTGCCCATCGCAGGTGGGTGCAGGCCCGGAACAACCTGACGGCGCAGTGCGCCGCCGCCGCCAACCGCTCCGCCTGCGCGGCCGCGGTCGGCAAGGCGGCGATCGACACGGCCGCCTACAAGGCCTGGGCTGCACTCGAGCCGGCGCAAGCACCCGGCGTTGGGATGGTCCAGGTCCAAGGGTCAGGAGGTCAAGGGGCGCAATCCCCATCTGGCCTGGGAGCGACGGTGGGCGGGATGTTCAAGATCCTGGATCCGCTTCTGCTGCTCATAGACCTAGCCCAGCTGTTCCCAGTCGCGCCGCCGAATCCAAACAGCGCGGCGCTTGCCGGGGTGCCGTACATGCTTATCCTGCCGCTTGCCATCCTGGCTGCACACGCGGCCGCGGCGGCGGGCGCGCGCTAGCTTGCAGCTGCAGCTGCGCGTGTTAGACACTGCGCAGGCCGAAGCGTGATCAAGTGTAAAGTAGTACAGGACGCCACACGCGGCACAGCACGCCCCGGGTAGAGTGGCGCGTCCAAGTGTGACTTGAGTATAGGGGTTGTCGGAGAGCAATGGAGGCCCGGGCTGGCGGACGACAGGGGCTCGCTGGGGCTGGGTTAGTGTCTGGGCGGTTGGGCAAGGGCCTCATGCGGGCCCTGGTGGCGCCCGCGTGCAGCCCCCGCGGAGGGGTGTCGCGGGAGGGGCACGGCGGTCTCGGTCAACGCGCGGACAGGATGGGGGCACTGCTGGCCAGAGGTCTCCCCCTGATGCGCGTGCCATGCGGCCGGCGGCTGGCCTCATGCTTTCGCTCGCTGCCTGCTTAGGGATAGGAGGTATGCTCGCGCTCGAGCTGAAGGAACCCACACACCGCATGGCGTGGCGGGGTTGGGCCTCGGAGGCGGAGCTCGACACGAGTCTCTAACTTGTAACATAACCAGAAGGACGTCCCAGCACGCATACTCGTACACGTCAAGTAAGCGACGGCGCAGCGCAACACCAGCTGCGCTGCACTCGGGCTATGCGCAGTCTGGCCCCCACATCTCCTCCACGAGCTGCCGCCTCTGCCGAATGAACGCTAGCGTGTGCCTAGGGCGTCGCCTGCCACGGCCCTGCCTCGACTACCCCGGCCGGCATATGTGCAGGAGGCCGCCGCGCCGCCACTAGCCATGCCCCTGCCACACAGGAATGCAGCAGCCAATATCACCACCACACCGAGGCAACAAGTCATAACACACGGGACATACCGGGTCATCGCGTCCAACACCAATCCCACAAGCCACACAGGTCAGGTGTCAGAACAGGTCCCCGTCCCAACCCCGCCGTTCCGGAATTCCTCGCCGTTTCCTACGGAACGGGGCAAGCAAACCGCCTGCCCTTCCAGTGGCGCCCCAAACCAAAACGCCTCCTTCCATCCACCCACTCCACTCCGCTACGCTCCGCCGACCTGCTCGCCGCCACGCCACGCCGCCGCGTGCTCTCCCCGCCACCTCACCGCTCCTACCTACGCCACCACCTAAACCTCGCTCCCTTTCAAACACTCACAGCAGATCGTAGCCGGCCGTGCCCGTGCCCGCCGCGCCGGAGCCACCCGCGCCGGCGCCGACCAGCGCCGCCAGCGGATCGTCGCCGCGGCCCTTCTTAATGCGGTACGCCTCCATCTCCTCGGGGGTCACCAGCTCGCCGCCGCCGTCCGCCAGGCTGTTGAACTTGCGCTTGGCCTTGTCGCCCATCAGGGCGGCCTTCTCCTTCTCCTCCAGCCGCCGCATCGCCTCGTCCACCTGAGGGCGTTAGGGGGCCGCACAGGCAGTGTGAGGCGGCAAGGGGACGCGAGAGGGGGTTGGCGGGGTAGCCTAGCGCCCCCCTCGGAGCCCTGCGGCGGCGAGCAGCCATGCCTTCGCAGCGCTGGCACCACGCAGCCTGTCCCGCGCTGCAACCCGCTGCGTTTCTGCGCGGCCTCGTGCACAATCGTGCTCCCCAGCGCTCACCTTCTTGGGGTCCAGCTCCTTGTCCGGCCCCTCGGTGCCCCACACGTCGCTGCTGAACTTGTAGTCCGCCAGCTTGCTCTCCTGCCGCCGCTTGGTGTCCGCCGCGTCGCGCTCCCGCGCCGCCGCCTCCATGTTGGCCAGCATGGCCTCGTCGATCTCCGCCACGGCAGCCTCACCGGCCTGCGCAGCGCACAGCGCGGGGCCAGCGAGAGGGTCCAGCCGTCAGCGCCCCCACATGTGGCTGGTGCTGTCAGCGCCCGGGCTGGTGCTCAAGGCACGCGCGCTCCCGGACCGGGGCAACCCCTCGAGCTCCAGACCCTGACATCCCCACGCGCCTCGGGCGACCAGCCGCCGAGCCCCCTGCATCACGCACGCTGCGGCGCTCCGGTCCGCCGCTCACTTGCAGCCCTTGCAACCTTCCTTGCAAGCCTCCGGTCGCGCCCACACTCACAGCGCGCTTATCCATCATTCCACAAAACCCTCGCGCCATCTCCTCCCCCGCCCCTTCCCCTGCGTGCATCTCGCCCATACCTTGCCGGTGCAGTAGCTGTTCTTGACGCAGCTGTGGCAGCACGCAAAGCCCCACACGCCGTCGCGCCACCAGGAGCCCCACACAGCGGTGTGGTTGTTGATGAGCACGTCCTCCTCGTAGCGGCTCTTGGCCTTGACCTCCACGCCCTTGACCACGCGACCCGTGCGGTCGTACTCGACGTACCTGCACAGGTCGTGGACGGGACATGCACGGACGGGACGTGGGCGGGCGTGAGTGGGACCGGCCATGCTTGCGCCTCATCCTGATAGCAAGCAGCTCGCGCACATAGGTGACAGAGGTGCTGCAGCCCCAGCTGCCGCACCGCACCGGCCGCCGCCGCTCCCGCTGCAACGACCCCTCCCGCTCCAGCACCCGCTGCCCCGCGACTGCGGCCGCGCCGCTGGGCCTGGCGCCCGCATCAAGTTGCGCATCCACATAGCCGGGACTACACATTTCATGTAGATCCCCATGTACGGCAGAAGCCGAAGCCGCCGCACGCACCGCTCGCTGCCCGCCAGCGCCTTGACATCGTCGGGCAGCGGCGCCGCCGCGCTGCCGTAGCGGGCCATCACGTCCTCCTTGGTCTTGCCCTGCGGCGTGCGGGGCGCAGGAGGAGCGGCGCGGCATGAGGGCCCGCTTGTGCGCTCCATGTCGCTTTCGTGCCGCGGGCCCTGAACGCCACGGCTATGACCCGGGTACGATGACAGCAGCGCGGACCTCCCTGCCTGGCGCCGGCCCGGCCTGAGGACACCCCAACGCAGCCACAAAAGTACGACCGCAACCCACCCAGACCCCGGTCTGGGTTCCCCCGACATCATCCCCGCACACCACCCTCGGCGCACCTCCATCTTCTCCTTCTTCTCCCTGAACTGCTTGTACAGCATCTCGGCCAGCGAGGGGTTGGCCTGAGGGGGAGCAGGGGCGCGGCGGCAGGCGAGGGCGAGGGCGGGGCAGGAGGGCTGCGCGTCAGCGGCCGGACTTGACACCGCCCCTGCTGCTGTAACCCCATCCCCGGGCCCCCACGCCAGTTGCTTGCCCCCGTGTTACGCATGCGCCTCGTCGCCCCCGTCGCTGGCCGTCCCTTCCTAAGCCCACGTGTACGCCCCGCCCCGGTTCAACCACATGCGGCCGGCGGCAGTGCACAAACCCCGGCCCCCCACGCCCCACCTCCTGCCCCCCGCCCGCCCCCGCTCCAGCCTCGCCCTTCCCCAACCCCTCCACCTCCTACAGCGCCCTCCTTCCACTTCCCCCTCCTCCTGCTCCCCCACCTGCATGTGCACGTCCAGACCCTTCTCGTGCGCGTTGATAGAGTGCAGCGTGAGGCTCTGCCACGCGCTGTACTCGCCGCCGTTGCGCACAAAGTTGTCGCCCTGGAAGAACTTCTCGCCGGGCGCCTTGTCGGGCTGCGGGTCCTGGCGCATGGAGCTGCGGGCGGCAGGGCGCGGCAGGGTGCGCGGTGGGTGCGCGGTGGGTGCGCGGTGGGTGGGGAGGCAGTCCGGGAACAGCGGGGGATCGCGGATGCGGCTGTGCAGCCGCGGCCGACGGACGGTTTCACAAGGCCGTGGCGGCATGCAGCTGAGAGCCCCCGCGCCAGCAAAGGTGCCCACAGCCCCCCGCTGCACATGCGAGAGCACCCCCGGTCCTCAGCCCACTCGCCACCCCACTGCGTCTCAAGGGTCGGAACGCCTGAGAGAGCTGAGGACGCGCGCAGCGGGTGGGAGCCCTGCCAGCAGTGTGTATGTGCGCAGGCTGCACGTCGCTCTCACCGCGACTTGGGGTCGTAGTATGCGGAGTTGACGTCCAGGTTGAGCAGGTACTTAGCAATGTCCTCGCGGATGCGCAGGTTGCGCACACTGCCTGTGGAGCCGCCTGCCGTGGTGCGCACGCGCTTCTTCACCTCGCCGAAGCCTGGCGGAGGTCGAGGGGTTGGGGCGGAGCGGGGTGGGGAGCAGGACACCAGGACCACGCATCGCTGTCCGAGGGCAGCCCCCTGAGGGCCCGCGGCGGCTGTCGCCGCCGCTGCACACCCCCAGGCCACAGCTACCGCCCTTTCCCACTGCTCAACTCCCCTCCCCGCTGCCCTGCCCGCTCCTTGTCCTGCCGGCCCCAACGCACCCGCCTCCTCCTCCTCCTTGATCTTGGTCTCGTCCTCGTCCAGAGCGCCCTCCTCGCCCGCCGCGCCCTCCGCCACGTCCGCCACGTCCTCCTTCTTGTGCAGCTCGTCCAGCTGGGGGCCGGGCAGGCAGGGGGAAGAGGGAGGGGAGGGGAGGGCGTGAGGGATACGTCGTGAGGGAGGTCCCCCGCTGCTCCCCTCCCTCAGCGCTGCCCTGACAGGCAATAATGGGGGTAGCGTTTGCAGCGTTTGGCCCTCCGCCCCCTGGCTCGGTATGCGACTGATTAGTTCGCTACTCCCTCGGTACGTCCCTCCCTCAGCGCTGCCCGGGCGCACCCTCCCCCTCCCCGCCGCCGCACCTGCTCTTTCTTCTTCATCTCCTTGCGCATCTCCTCCAGCTGCTCGAAGCGGTCCACGATGCGGCTGTAGTCCTTGGCGTCGTAGCCGTTCCAGCGGTCGCGCTTGGACTCGAAGCCCACCAGGCTGATGTCCTCCACCTTTTCGTCCGGCGCAATGTTCTTGTTGGTCCACTTGGCGCCCTTGCTGCGCGGCCGCTCCAGGCAGTCCTTGGTCTTGTGCGTCATGGCGCCGCAGCTGGGCGGAGGCGGGCGGGGGGATGTAAGGACCGGGGGAAGCAGGCGTGTGGGTTCGTGGGGACGGGGATGTGAGGCGGGGTGCAGTGCAGGGGCTGCGTGAGCGGGCTGGGTCAGGCCCGCTGGACACCGTGAGAGCATGGTCGCTGGGTGGGGCGGAATTAGGGAGATAAGGAAGCGGGAGGGTGTGTGGGATGGGAGGTGAGGGCGCAGAGGTGTGTGTGAAGGGGGCGTGGAGCTGGCAGGAAGGAGGGGAAGAGGCTGGGGGTGGGGTGGCCGCCCGCCCGCCCCGAGGCCCCGGCCCGCGTGCGCAGGCCCTCCGCTTACTTCTCGCAGGCGCCTTTGCGGAACTTTGTGGCCTGAAAGACCTTGGCACCGCGGTCGTACCACTGGTCGGCGTCCTTTCCCTTCTCGTTCCAGTTCCGCTGATGCTTCAGAGTGGGCTTGTCGGAGTTCAGGTACCAGGGCACGCTTGTCATATACTGAGGAATGTGGGGGTTAATCTCCTTTCCATTCTCATCGACCTCAGCCGGGGCCAGACCGGCCTTTCGGGCCTCCTCCAGCTCCTTCTGCCGGCGCCATCTGCGTGGGGCATGGGGATTGGGGGTCAGCTCGGCCAACGCTGAAGAGCCCTGCGCAGTCTACGCGTTGCCAAGCAACCCACTCGTCTCCAGTCTTGAACGACATCCTGGCAGCGCGGGCCCTCGAGCGCCGAGCGGCCTAGGAAAAGAGTCGCGCCCGGCTCGCGGCCCGCGACTCCGCGAGCCGCTTGTGTGCTTAAGCTACTGCTGCTAAAACTGCACTGCGAGCCGGTGAAAGAATAGACGATATGGATGCGGGTCCCAACGTGGGCTTGCCCGACTCGTGAGGGTCAATTGAAACGGCTCGTGCTGCTGCGACTGTGGTGCAGCGCGTCAGGAGTGTATTGATGGCAGAGCGCTCGGGCACAGTTTGGACACGTACCCGCATGGGGCCACGTTGGCCATCGTGCAGCGCTTCCCTCGCCTCGGGCCTTCGCAGAGGACGAGCGCTGCGGTGGCCAGCTTCGCGAGCGCGGCCGCAAATGGCAACACGTGGGACAGTAGGTGGCGCGCCGTGCAGGCGAGGTGGAGGGTGCCAAGCGTGAAGCATCATAAAGCGAGGGATGCGACGACACGCCTTACAGGCCTTCTCTGGCCCTATGGGCTTCCCCTTGGGGTTTCCCCTCTCTCGGCCTCTGTAGCAGGATTCAGGTCGTCTGTGTCTCTTATGGGGTGCCGTACAGGTGGGCCTCGCCCATGGCTCGGCCCTTCCGATAGTTCCGATTGTGTCGGGGTCTCTTGACTACACCAAGTTAGAACTAGCACGCTACGAGGGAGGGGACTTAAGGGGACATGTGGACCAGCACGGGCTTGCGTGGGGGCCGGCAAAGGTCTGTCCAGGTGATCAAGCAATGCTAGCCCTCAGACGAGGTTACCTCCATTCCTAGCTCCCGTCCGCACCCTCGCCAGGCCCCAACACCACGTAAACTAAGAGCTTGCAACACTTGGGCCTTACACTCGAGGAGCAGCAGACACAAAGCAAGCGCCGAGCACGGGCGCAGCCAGCGGCACAGGCGCGCGCCAGAAAAACCAGGGGCGCGGCAACGGAAGCCGCGCCCCAACCCCAACAAACAGCGGCCGTTTATGGCCGTCGTGGCCGGGTCGAAGCTAAAGCTTCTTCTTTAGCTTCGACACAGCCATGTCCGCCAACGCCTGCACCGTGCGCTGTAGACGCGGCCGTCCAGGCACTTGAATTTGGCAGAGCAAGTACGGCAGAACCACGCATTCTTCCACCAAATCTTCGCCTCGCCAAGCGACAACTTGCGGGCGCAACACAGCAGGCACAGCCCCGCCTCAACCGCCACCCTCGCCCAGTCGCCGAAGGCGGCCACAAAGGGCCGCCAAGGAGCGCCCTTGCCCTTCGCACCCATGTCGACCATGTGCTGGCGGTAGGCCGGCTCGCCCATGGCCTTGCGCTGCGCCTTAGCCAACGCCACACACCCCGCCCAACCCACGTCGGCCATGTGCTTGGGGTACCCCTCCTCGCCCATGGCCTCGCGCCGCGCCTGAGCCGATGCCGCACCCCATTGCTGCCTGAGCGCACGGGCCTCCTCAGCCGGCAGCGGCGCCCACCGTTCTCCTAGTGCATCGTACCCGCGCAGGGCTTCCGGGAAGTCGGCCCAGGTGCATATGGCCGAAGCTAACTGCGGTACTCGGCCCGCGGCCCGCGGTGCAGCATGCCATGGCCTCGCCGAGCAACCAGTCCAAGCCATCCTCAGTTGGCTGTTGCTCGCTAAACTAAGAGCTTCAACACCTGCCAAGCTGCCATACCGCAAATGGAGGGGAGAACGGTACGGCGCTCCTGGCTAAGCGCCCCAGGGCACAAGCGGAATGGGGGCCCTGGGGCCTTACCTTGCTGCAGCACGTGAGCTCAAGCGGCGCAACAAGGCCAAGGCAGCGGATCGACGTACTGGTGCCAGGTGGTGCCCAACGGTGCCCACAAGGCGTGGCCTGCTGTTGCTGAGAATTGCGCCGGCTCTCCAGCGGGCACTGCATACAACTCGACGCGCCAGACCAGCTCAGTCTGCTTGATCCGACCAGCTTGCCAGCTGCGAAATGACGACAGGAGCTTGTGGCCCTGTGCCCGCTGCTCCAGCAGCTCAGCAGTGCCTTGTCGCATGGGGTAACAACTTTCCCTCGTCCAAAGAAAGCGAAAGTACGCGAAGGCAGCACGCCTGCCCAGGGTTACGCTTTAACCTTGCCACACGGTGGCTTCAGCGCGATTTCAGGCCCTTTAAGGCTCCGCCACACAGCATGCCATGCAGGACAGGGAAGGACAGGGCGTCCAGCTCGCGAGCGAGGACGCGTGCGCGTATGTGCCTAACCAGGTTAGTGGGTGACCCGGTTGAGGGCCGCGTGTCAGAAAGATTTGGCCGTTTCCGTGGCCTTAGATGGACCGCTCGTGGCTGCCGAGGACTGAAGGGACAGATGAAACGCAGCGGGGCTTGGGGGGGAAGGCGTGGTACGGCACGCGGGGGACCTCGGCCACGCATTGCATGACCACTTGTGTCAAGCAGTGCAGGTTGTTTCACCGCCGACCCATCTGCCCGAACTTTCATCAGACCTCCTTGCAATCATGATGCTGCGCACCGGCCCCGTCGCGACTCGCTCGGCGTGCATGCCGAGCCGCGCTCAGCGTAGCGCGCGGATGGTCGTCCGTGCCAGTGCCGGTAAGCTCAGCTGCCAGAATGTCTTGCTCGAGCGCCTTTTGCTCTGGCAGCGCGTCAGAGCCGGCAGCTGCCAACGAACACGCTGTGCTGGCATTCCGCTTGCAGAGGTCACCGCTGAAAGCAAGAACCTCGAAATCATGCGCAAGTTCTCTGAGCAGTACGCCAAGCGGTGAGTGCGTCGCCTGGTGGAAACGTTCCAAACGCTGAGGATGCTGGAGCCCACCATCCTCTTGCCGACCGCACGCGCAGGTCTGGGACCTACTTCTGCGTGGACAAGTCAGTGACCGCAGTCGTGATCCAGGGCCTTGCAGAGCACAAGGACACTCTCGGCGCGGCGCTCTGCCCTTGCCGACACTACGACGACAAGGAGGCTGAGGCCGCTCAGGGCTACTGGAACTGCCCCTGCGTTCCCATGCGCGAGCGCAAGGTGCGCGGCAGGAGCTTCTATATCATGTCGCTATCTGAGGGTTGCTCTACGTTTCGTTTGCTTGAGCCCGCACACCATTTCTTCCTTCCGCAGGAATGCCACTGCATGCTTTTCCTTACAGAGGACAACGATTTCGCGGGGAAGGACCAGGTCATCTCCATGGACGAGATTAAGGCTGGTATCTCCGGCATGTAAATGTTACACGGAGCTCTAAGGCGCTGGAGATGCGCAAATGGAGCGCGGAAGCTTGTGGGTGGAGCAGCAGCGGCGACGGCGCGCGTCGCCGTGGCGTCCCCGGAGACCCGCCGCTGCTGTGCTGCAGCGGCGGCGTTTCAGCGGACAGGCCGGTGCACAGCAGCCGCCTCCTGCAGCGTTTCACATGCTGTGCGGAGCTGCCGCAGCTGGCCTGCAAGATGCGCGGTCTTGCTGCCCTCCGCCCGCGCCAGCGTTACCCCAGAAGCTGTCAGGTCGTGTGTAGCCTTATCCACCGTGTCGATCGTGGTCTGCGTGTGGCGATTTACCGGCGTTGTTGCGAGTGTCAAGAGTGGTGGGAGAGCGGGTTGAATGTTCGTTGTGGCTTGTGGCCGGCATCGCTAGATGTGTGCGACCCTGCAGCAGTTCTCACCTCCAAGCTGGCGATCGTTGAGTTCAGAAGACGCATCGAGGCGAGGAGTGTGTTGGATGAGGACATGTGGAGCCAGATTTATGCATAGCGACAGGCGGCCCAGGTACTAGTAAGGCCATGCGGGTGCAGACCTGTAGCGGTGCATGGCCAAATGCAGTACGGGTTGTCGTACGGAAGGATAGCGGATAAAGAGGACCAAGCCCCTTAGGGTGCAGGCAGGGCAATAACGCGCATAATAAGGGTGAAGCGGCATCGACATGCGCTCGTGCCGCCATCGTGCAGACCACCCCCGCATGCCTTTGGAGGCGGCTGAGCCTGTAAGAAGAAGCTGAGCTTCTGGCAAAGTTGTTGGGCCCTTGCTGCCAGACCCGCCGCGGTGTCTTGACACAGCACGGAAACGGCAGAGTGCAGCACGCTGCCAGTCCACATTCTCACTTATCTGTTGCCGAATGCGCGGAAACAACGGAAACAAAAATAAAAATAAGTACCCGGGGGCAGAGCCGCCTGGGATGAATTAAGGGGGCGGGGCGTCCAGGGTCTGCGACCACCTGCCTCCGCCACCGTGCGGAAAAGGTAATGCTCAAGATGGCAGGAGAGCAATTCGGGAGCTGCTCGAGTGGCTGACCGGGTTCCTCGCGCCTGAGGTGCACTGGCAGAGCCATGGGGATGGAGGTGTCCCCCAAGAGTGCGACGCCCAGTGGGCGGCCGTCCCTCCGGACCGTGCTGTGCCGGAGACACGCTGTGACGTGACAGCGGTTGAACTCGAAGCAGGCGCTCAGCTTGGGAGCGCGCCGCGGGCGGCGGCGGGGGGGCGGGCGGGCGCCTGCGCAGTCCCAGGATGCCTAGAGCGACGCTCCTCTGATGAACCTGCTGCGTATCAATCTGCTGCGCGATGAAGCGGGTGTGGTCTGTGGTGACGCCCCTCCTTTAATTACAGCCAGTCCATCAGGCCCAGGAGACTGCAGCAGCCTCCTCTCAGCCCCCAGCCGCTCACGCACACAGCCTATTGTGGCATGGCTTGGGAGCCCGCGCCTACTTGGCTTTCAGGTTGTACCCTCTGAGGAGCCCATGCGCTGCCACAGCCGTGGCAAGTCTCCGCCCCCATAAACATGCGTTCCGCCTCAACGCACAGCGTATGCGGCATACCGCCACACCTGCCTGCAAGCCTGCCGCCACAACAAACGCCACACCGTGGGCAACATGCGGGCACCAGCCAATCCGCGCCCTCGCCACGCCCATGCAGCAATGCAGGTGCCCCGTCCACCACGCGATGGACGCACCGACACAGTACAAGCCAACGAGACTTCCTCGCTGGTTCCACAACTTGGAAGCCAATGCGCCCCGACCCCTTCGCACCCCCAATCAGGCTACGCCGCCACACTTCCCCACTCTCACGCTCGCAAGCCCGCCCCTGCCGCTGCACAAGCTCTTGACTTGTCCCACAGCCCCTCCCAGCGCCTCACAGCCCCTCCTGTCGCCCCTCAGTCCGAGGGCGTGGCTGTGAGGGCCAGCAGGTTGAAAGACAGGCTGTCGCTCCTGCGAGGGGCCGGGAAGGGAGGGGACGAGAGGGGACAGGAGGGAAAGACACAGGGTGTTTGGTTGTGGCCAAGCGCACGGTACAACGGCGTGGCGTCCTGGGGCTCGCCTGACCAAGCCCCCGGCCTGCCTCCTGCCGCTGTTCCTCCTATCATGAGCAAAGGACACACGCCCCTCCCTGCCCGCACCTGCTGACAAAGTCCTGCACAACGCGCGCCGAGTCCTGCAGCAGCGTGTCGGCGCTGGTGGGCCCCCGGCACACGGGCCCCGCTCTCCGGCCGTCCAGCTCCCACAGCTTTCCTGCGGGCCACGAACACGCACAAAAAATGGAACACACAAGGGCGTGTTACTCTCTGTTACCCAAAATGAACGCACGCAGGGGGCGGAGGCGGGTGGGGTAGGCTGGCAGCGGCGCTGCGCAGCGCGGTGTGTTCATAATAATGAACATATGCCCGACACACGCAGCGCGGCGTGTGTCGGGCTCGTTGTGCCAGCGGGGGCTGGCACGGCGAGGGGCCAAGGAGCGCCAGGCAGTGGGCGCTGCCGGCATGGGCCCTTGCTGTGTAGCGCACAAATGCGCCAATGCCCCCAACAACCCTTTCCCCCCCCCTCTCCCGCCCCACCGTTCACGTGCACCAGCGCCACGTAGTGCAGGTTGACGTCCTCGTCCGCGTCGGGCGCCGCCGTGACGCCCTCGGCAGCGGCAGCCTGAGGAGAGCGGGACATGAGGTATGGTGCGGGCGGCGCTGAGGGGCACGCAGCACGCGGCGTGGGGTGTACGGCGCGGGTACGGCTGCTCGAGGTCGCGCCCCTTTCGAGGCGCCTGACCCTCCTCCCAGCCGGCCACCGCCCTCGCCCTCCCTGCGACGCGGCCCTGCCGCCCCGCCCCACAACCTCCACGCTTCCACCACCCCGCCGCGGGTGCTGCCCCGCTCTTCCCACGCGCCCTCCACGGCGTTCCCAGCTGCCATCTTCTGCCCCCCCCCGCCACCCCGCCCCCCGCCCCCGCCCCAGTCCAGCCCACGCACTACCTGGTGCGCCTCCTCAATGTTGGGCGCCCCCGTCGGCGGGTGCTCCAGGAAGCGGCCCACCTCGGCCGGCGCCATGCCGCGCGTGGACTCGAAGAACTGCTGCAGGAAGCTGCCCGGGGCTGCGCGGGCAGCGGCGCAGCGTGGTAGGGAGGGCGGCAATGGGGCCGGGGCCGACAGCAGGGCCGGGGCCCCGCCAGGGGAGGGACCATGGGAGTAACGAACTAGTTGCGAACCTCCGAGGGGAGGGGCCCGCGCCGCCGTGTGTCGTCTGCGGGCCCGCGGCGTGCTCGCGGTGGCTGATGCGGGCACAGCGCCGGTGGGCGCTCCGTAACGCCAAGCGGGCCAGGCCGCGTCGTGGCCCCTGCCACGGGACCCAGGTCCTGCAGTGCACACGGCTTCCGGCCCAGCACGCCCGCCCATCTCCCGGCCTATCTCCCTGTCCAGCACCCCCGCCCTGCACCCGGCCCATCACCCGGCCCAGCAGCTCCACACTATACAGCAGCCCGCGACTCCACGCAAACCCAACCGGGTACTGGCTCCCGTGCTCGCCCCGGCCGGCTCGCACCAAGCTCGCATGCTGCGCAGGCTCCCTCTCCCCCCTCCCGGCCCCCGCCTCGGCCCCGGGCCCGCACCTGGGTTGAGCTCGGCCAGGTTGTTGCCGACGGCGTGCAGGATGGCTATGGTGCCGCACGCGTTGCTGCGGGGCCGTGGCGGGAGGAAGAGGGGCTGGGCCGGCCGTGTGGAGTCCGGCAGGCAGGCCGGCGCGGCAGGGCATGTGGCGCTGCGTCGGTACTGTGTTCCCGATGGTTTGATGGTACTGTGCTTCCCTGCACGCCTGACGGCGCATGGCGCACCCGATGGTCTGCTTCATGTAGAATAGCTTGGGGTCGACGGCGGCGGCCGCCGTGGCCTGCTCCTCGTCCTCTGTAGCGGTCGCAGCAAGGATAACATGAGGCGGTGGGAATGAGGGAGCACGGCAGGCAGCGCTTGTCCGTGCTGGCCGGGACCCTGCCTGCTCCCATCGCTCAGCGGCTGCTCAGCGGCAGGCGCCATGCGAGCGCAGCGACGAGGGCAAGGGCCGTGAGGGGCGCACCCTTCTTTGCAAGCGCGTCGGAGGCATCCGTCACGGGATAGCACATGATGACGGCGACGACGGGCTGGGGCACCATCGCCAGCAGCTCCTGTATGCGGGAGAGGGGCGGGACGCAGCACGCAGGGCCGCTGGGTATTGGCGCCACGCCACGGGCTTTCCTTGCACGAGCATTCAACACCCGGGGCATTTAATGCAAGTCGAGCTTAGGCTACAGCCTTTCTTGGGCCTCGGTGCGCCTCGCGAGTGCATGCGACGCGCATGGCGCGTGCAGGAAGGACCCAGGGTCGCGCCAACACTCCACAACACTAGGATGTTAAGTGCACGATGCAGATTATTGTGGTTGGCCAGAACGAATGTTGTGAGAACAGATCCCGCGCACCTCGTCAAGGCCGAATACATCCGAGAAGCTGTGCGAGCCCGTATCCAGTCCAAGCTTGCTCACGAACGCATTGAGAACGTCTGGGTTGGATTCCAATGGAACCCACTGTTTCTTCTCGGCAGCATCGGTCGCGGCCATGCTCAAAGGGCGTGCAAACTTGAAGCTGAGGTTGCGTGAGCGTGGTGCAACGAAGCGCGTTGTCTTGTAAGCGGCTTTGTGAGGTGAGCTCCGAGGGGCGGGTGCGTGTGGCCGTACTCTGCAGCTGTACGCACTACGCAGCATACAGGTGCCGCGTTGGGTCCGTGTCAAGTGGAAAACGTGAGAGCAGGGAATACACGCATTGTTGTACTGCCACCCCCATTTACACACCGCGCGACCACGGCCGCCGCGCCGCCCAGCAGGCCCCAGACCCGGGTCCCAGCCTCGCCCCAGACGGCGCCAGCGTGGCGGCCGCCGCACTGGCGCGCGACGGAGGACGTGACGGCGAGCGCTGTACGCGAATGTCATCGGCTGTTGGCACTGCTTATTGGGCGCAGTGGACATGAGCAGGGGAGGCAGTGGGGCTTGATGGGGTTGTCGCGGGGTGAGGGCCACACGGTACCGGCGTGCTCATAACTGCGGTGCTTCAACGTGTTAACTTGGTGCTGACTTGAGCGCATTTGCTTTGACACAAACATAGAGAAGCTGCCTCGGCCTATCTACCGCCGGCGTCGTCGCCGATGGGCAAGGGCCCTTTGCTGAACGCAAAGACTAAGCCGACAAAGAGCTCGAAATCGAAAGTTGCTGCGCGGTCAGCAGCAGGGAAGGAGAAGAAAGCAAAGAGTCGCGACCGGTCGCCCAGCAGCTCCAGCAGCAGCAGCGATAGCAGCGACGGCGAGCAAGAGGAGCGGCGCGCTCACAAGAAGGCCCGCGCCTCAGGGGCGTCGAAAAGGGCCGTCGGCGTTGCTGCCGGCGCCCCGGACACCACCGGGCTCCCCTGCGCCAGCCATGGCACCACCGACCCGGCCGTTGCCAAGCGCGCTCGCGCTGACGAGCTCATGGCTCGCCTCACCGCCAAGCTGGAGAGCGCCACGGACCCGAAGAAGCGCATGGCGCTCCAAACAAAGATGCTCAAGCTGATGCCGTTATGCACGCCCGAGCCGGCACGGCCAGCACCGCAGAAAGCAGCGCCGGTCGTAGCCCGCCCGGGCGCGGGCTTTGCCTTTAAGCTGCAGCGCACGCCCAAGGCCGCAACCCACATGGCGCCCGCGGCCGCGATGCAGCTGCAGCTCGGGCCGGAGGAGGGCGCGCGGCGGCAGCAGCGCGCGGAGCGCTTCGAGGGCTGGGGGCCGGGCGCGGAGGAGGAGCAGGAGGAGCAGGTACCGCAGGCGGGATGGGAGCACAGCACTGGGGCTGCATGTGCGCGGGGGCTGCGGGGGCTGCGGGGCTCAGCCGGCGGCGGCCGTCCCGCCTCCCGACCTGCCCGGCCCCACCTGCCAGCAGCTGCTGATGGACGCCGGCACAGGCACCAGCAACGCTCTGGAGAAGCCCTACCTGCGCCTCACCGCGCTGCCCAAGGCCGCCGACGTGCGGCCGCCCGAGGTGCTCGCGGCCGCGCTGGCGCGGGTCAAGCAGCGGTGGCGGCAGGTGGGGGCCCGGCGGTGCAGGGGTGGTGGTGGTGTGAGCGTGTATGCGCGGGCGCGGCCTCATGCCGGCACTGCACCCACCATGGGCCTGGCAATGGCACGCTGCATTCCCCAGGCGCCCGACTACGCAGCCGCCAGCGAGCAGCTCAAGGCCATCCGCCAGGTGCGAGCGGGGCAGCGGGAGGGATGGGCAGGAGATGGGGGCACCAGGGTACAGAGGGCTTGTGGGCGCACGCACAGCGAAGGGCATCACGTGCGGCGCTGTGTGGCCGCCTGCTCGTCGCGTTACCAACTGCGAGCCCCACGGCGGTCGGGGGCGGCCCTGGCGGCGCCCCTGTCGCTGCCACCTGCGCTGCCCGCGATCCCAGGACCGCAGGCCGGTGGTCACCTGCGGCCTGGGGTGCCCCGCGAGCGCCGCACGCGCTGCCTTGCGGCCCTTGGCGCTGCCCTCATGCGGGCCCCGGCGCTCCCTCAATCGCAGGACCTGACGGTACAGCACGTCCGTGACGCGCTGACGGTGGAGGTGTACGAGACGCACGGGCGGTTGGCGCTGGAGGCGGATGACCTGGCGGAGTTCCGGAGGTGCCATGCCGTACTGCGACAGCTGTACGGAGAGGAGGTGGGGCACGTCGCCACGGGCATTGGCCGGGGCGCTGTGCGAGAGAGGGGCCATGTGGTGGATTTTGGGTCAGCCTTGCACTGGTGGGCCGCCCCCGAGTGTCCTTATGCTGCAACATGACACGGCCATCGGTCCATACCCGCACCCGCAGCTGCCCGGCAACCCCGGCAACCCCGCCGAGTTCGAGGCGTACGGCCTGCTGTGGACGCAGGTACGGCAGCCGTACCGCGTGCGTGCGGTAGGGACAGCACTGCGTGGTTGCCGTGCCGCACACCTAACGGCAGCCGCTCCGGACGGGGCGTGAGGCCTGCGCGCCTCCTGCCTGCCCAGCGCTGCACGCGGTGTGTGGCAGCTGTCGTCGCCGCACACAGCCCTGCCTAGACACGGCATGTCAAGGCACCGGCCCGTCCTGTGTGCGACTTGGTTTGACAGCTCTGACCCCGACCCCCCTAACCCCCACGTTCCCACTTCCCCAGGCCACCCCCGCCGCCCGCAACACGCTCTCCCTGGAGCTGTCCCGTGTGCCGCCCCACCTGCTGACTCACCCCTTCGTACGGCACGCCCTGGACGTGTGTACGGCCATCAGGTACGGCAAGGAGGCTGCCGGCCCGTGGGTCGTGCCCACTGCTGGGGCAGCCGCGGCAGCGGCCCGGGCTTGGCTGCCGCCTGCAGGCCCAGTCAGCACGCGCGGCCCATGCCCTGTCCAAGCCTCCGCCAGCGGCGCATGTGTGATTGTGTGCGCCTGCCTGCCTGCCTGCCCGCACCCCACTCTTGCAGGCCCTTGGCGAAGAATAGGTCTTGAAACCCCTACTCCCCGCGCCTGCTGCCCCCAGGACCGGCAACTTTGCGCGCTTCGTGGGGCTGTACGCGGGCGCCCCCCGCATGTCTCCCTACCTCATGGACCGCATGCTGGGGCAGGTGAGAGGCGTGGGGGCGGGGAGGCGAGGGAGGTGAGGGGGCTAACCGCTTGGGCGGTAGCGTTGCCTAGGGCCCTAATCTGGAGGGTATGGGAGACCGCTCCTCTCCGCCCCATCCCCTGCCCTACTACACATCGAGCGTCGTGCCCGTCACGCATTCACGCACAGCACTCCTGTGACTCCCCACACCCCACACCCCCGTGCCGCAGGTCCGACTCTTGGCGATCGCAGCCACGGTGGCCTCCGGTCGGCCGCTGCCGGTGCCGCTGAGCGACCTCGCGGAGGCCCTCGGGGTGGAGACCGAGGAGGAGGTGCGCGGCAACAAGGGCGCAGGCAGGGGCGGGTCGGCGTTTGTGGTGGCGGCGGCGAGGGGAGCACTTTCGAAGTGCACGGAAGCCTCCACTTGGGATGGGCGGTGCCGCAGACCCCTGCGGAAGGGTCCCGGTCCGTCCAGCGCCTGCTGCTGAGCTTATGCGCTGCCGCGGCGCCCTGCTCCCTCACCCCACCCCAGCCGCCCTTGCCCTTGCCCTTGCCCTTGCATCCCACGTCCCACGCCTCCTCACCCCAAGGCCGCGGACCTGGCGCTCCGCAACGGGGCGGTGCTTGACGCCGCCGGCCGCTGCCTGGACACGCGCGCCTCCGCGGGGCAGCAGCTGGGGCCGCCGCCGCCGCCGGCCACACAGCCCACGGGGTAGCGCCGCCGTGTGGCCGCCGCATGCAGCGGAGGATGCGGCTGCTGGTGGCGGCCCCGGCTTGGGTGGCCTCCTTGCGACAGTTGGGGCGAGCAGAGGTGCAGTGCCGTGTGTCGTGAGCGCGCAGGTAGAACCCCCGCCTGGTGATGGTGAACGGGGGATGGCGCGAAGCCGGTCTCTGGGGCGGGGCCAGGGGCCGTCGGGGTTGTCGCGAGCCGAGGAGCGCGTGGTTGCGCCGCAGCGCCTGCGGCAGCTGCCCACGCGAGCCCGGGGGGCACCTTTCGTCACCTCGCCATGGGTGAGCTTGCCGGCTCCCCTTTGAAGTGAACTTGTAGGAGGTTAAGAAGTCGAACGGCTGCGTCGGGGGCTGTAACCCTGCCGTGCCGCGCCCCGCTGGCCCGCATGTGGAGCGCAGCGAACTGTTGGGCCGGGGATCACACAGGATCGGCACCTCGAGCTCTACGAGCCTATGACCAACTCCCAGACAAAACGGGGGCAGCCGCGCATGGCCGGCAAGCAGGGGCCTTGTCGTCTGCCCGCCTTGTGCCACCGCGAGATGAGGCCGGCAGCACACCGGCGCAGCTCACGCGGCAGGACTGCAGCTCTCAATTAACTTTCAGGCAGGAACGGAGGGCCTCTGGCATGCCCTCTCACTCGGGGGTCTCAGGTAGGCCAGCCTCTGGGCCACTTGGGAGGTCGGCGGCACTGGAGGGGTCCTGGGCGCCCGCATTGGGCTGCGGGGTGGAGTGGCGGTAACGGGGGAATGGGGGGTGTGGCGGCAGCGTGCCGGGTTTGGGAGCTTGTTAAGTCCCGCAACGCGTGCGATGCGCAACACAGGCCCAAGCTCGCGCTCTGCAACAGGCGCAGACACCATCCTCCATAACAACTCAAGCCCGCCACACCCATCCATCTTCACCGACGTGGCCGCGCTGACATAGCCTTGGACGCAACGCTGAATCATCTCGCACATATCTTTGCAGCTTGTCTCAAGCCGCAACTCCACGCCGCAACGTTTGACGGGCCATCACCAACCCATTGCCAACACGCCAGCGGCCATGAGGTCTCTACAGCGAGGCGGCTCGCGCTTAGCGCACGGGCTGTCTACCTGGATGCAAGCTGAGGCGGGCTCCGTCACCAGCACCCGGCGCTGCATGTCGGCGATGCCTGACTCGTTGCGTGCGGCCTTCGGGTACTGCGTCGAGCAAGTCAGGTGCGGGGCTCGCGCTGCGCGATGGCAGAACTCGCGAGGGGCGGCACTGGAGCCCGCGGCGGTGCAGGGGTGCCAGAACCACAGCCGCTCGCCACGATTCTCTCCCACAAGCCTCCGTTGCGCCGTGTTGCGCAGCAGTTTGACGGGCGTCGCAGCCCGGCGTACGAAAAGCCTCATATGCGAAGTGATCTTCCATGTGCACTAACCCCCCTCCTCCCAGGCAGTACGACTACCAGAACTACGTTTGGGTGGCGCAGACGCCCAAGGTACGCAGCTCCCATTGCCCGGAACCGATCCGCGCCGTTGCTGCCAACCCTACCCTGCCCTCCCAGCGGCGACGCAGTCCCACTTGATTCCAGCGGGTCTTTTGTTTGATACAGTCACCCTGTCCGCTCCACGGCCACCTTTCAGCCCGGCCGGGCCGCGCCTATCCTCTGCGCTCCGCCTGCACTCCACGCCAGCTCGCCACTTCCTCGCCAGAGACACCCTGCCGCCCTTCCCTATGCAGGAGCTGCGACCCTCGCTATTTGCGCTGCGCGCCTTCAACATTGAGACAGCGCTCATCGCCGACAGTGTCCGCAGCAAGGAGCCGGCCGTGGGCCAGATCCGGTTCCAGTGGTGGCGCGATGCCGTACGCGCCTCGTACGAGGGGCGCCCGCCAAACCACCCCGTCGCGCTGGCGCTGACCCACATGCTGCACAGCGCAGGGCCCGCGCCCGCGGCGCCCGCACCGCGCGCTGCCGCAGCCGGCGACGCGGCGGGCTGCAGCGGCGACGCGTGCGGCAGCAGCGGGCCCAACGTGTCTGGCGAGACGAGCAGCAGCAACGGCGGGAGCAGCGGCGGCGGCAGCGGCCCCTCGCGGTTCAGCCGCTATTGCTTCAAGCGCATCATCGATGCCCGCGAGGGCGACTTCCTGGACCCGCAGCCGCCGCTCGACCTGGCGGCGCTGGAGCAGTACGCCGAGGGCACCGCCTCGCAGCTGCTGTACCTGCAGGTACGTCGTATAGCAGCATGGTACGGCGGTACGGGGGGTACGGGAGTACAGCTCGCAGGCGGTGGTGGAACGATTGCGTTGCTTGGCGGCGGCTGGCGTGTCGTCACGCGTGCCTGCAGCCTGAGAGCCCTGGTGAACCCTGCGTGCGTTGCAGCTGGCGGCGGCGGGTGTCAAGGACCGGGAGGCCGACCACGCGGCCTCGCACCTGGGGCGCGCCGCGGGCATAGCCACGCTGCTGCGGGGCACGGCGGCGCACGCGGCAGTGCGGCGCTGCTACCTGCCTGTCGAGGTGCGCGGGACAGGGCCGGCGGCTGGCCGGCGGCCGGGCATAGCCAAGCCAAGCCAAGGCAAGCCAAGCCAACAATCAACATGACTTGAGATCCGCGGCGGTGGCTGGAGCTGGGCAGCAGGCCAAGCTGGTGCTCCGCTGCCCACGGCGCCCACCCCGCGCCCCATGATGCCCGGCCCTCGTGTGTCCGCGCAGCTGTGTGCGGAGGCGCGTGTGAGCCAGGAGGAGGTGTACAGCGGGCAGGTGTCCGAGGGGCTGCGGGACGTGGTTCACAAGGTGGGTGGGGCCATGGGGGCACCAGGGGGGCCGGAAGGGCAGGGGTGTGGGAGGGCAGGGTCCGCGCTACGGGGAGGCCCACACGTGGCCCTTGTAAGGGCTGGCCGTGGGAACACCCCATCCCCATGACGGACGTGTCGTACCAAGGCGCTACAACAGCTGGCCGCATGCCGCGGCATGCCGCTCTTCCCGCACCCCATCCCTCTCAGTACGCTCGGCCGGGCGCCCACCTCCTGGCCCGGCTGTCGCGCTCTCGCCTTCCCTCCCCCCTCCCTTCTCCGCCACCTCATGGCGCGAAACCTGCAAGGCTAGCCTCTTACTCCCTCTCCTCCCCTTCGCCGTCCCCTCCCGTGCCCCAGGTGGCTAGTTTGGCCAAGGGCCACCTGGACGAAGGACGCAAGCTGGCGCCACGGCTGCCGAAGGGCGCGGCGGCGGTCATGCTAACGGCCGTGGGCGTGGAACGGTAGGCCCTCCGGGATGCCTACGGGTCGTGACAGTCGGTGATGCTTGCGGGTGGGCGCTAACGTGGTGGCGGTGTGCGCTGCCACGTGGGCTGTGGGCGGTCGGATGGGCAGAGCGAGGCCTCGGGGGTTTGCGGATAAGCCGAGCAGAGGGGTTGAATCCGAGCGGGCATGTGTATGTTCCCCTCCTGCTGTCTCGCTGTACCGCAGGTACCTGGCGGCGCTGGAGGCAACCAATTTCGACCCCTACCACCCCAGCCTGGCGCGGGAGGGCGGCGCGGGAGGCGGCGGCAGCGGGGGCGGCGCGCCGCTGGGCTATGTGCTGTCGCTCAAGTGGCACCAGCTGAGGGGCACGTACTGAGTCCGGGGAGAGCAGGGGAGAGGCCTGTCCGCTGCATTGGGCGCCACGGCCGCCCGCGCTGGGCATGGTGGGGGCTGGCAGCCGGCTGCTGAGCGTGTCGCGCGGCCCAGGGGGGCACGGCTGGCACCTGGCAGCAGGGAGGGAGGGGTGCAGCTCGCTTGGGAGGCGCGGGAGGTTGGAGTGCGACAGCGTCAGGGTGTCACAGGCGGCCAGGAGGCAAGGGCGCGCGCCGGGCCGAGTGCAACAAGTGGTGGTGGCGGCACCCGGACTTGCGCGGGGCGCCGCGTCAGCGGCAGCAGGGAAGGAGGCGTGGATGTTATAGGACGCTTCGAAGGACGGCCCAGAAGGAGGTGTTACAGCTGGTCGGCGCCCCACGCCTAGCTACGACCCTCAGGGACTCCGCCCCTGGCCTCTGCTCTGTCACCCAGTAACCCGCCCTGTTTACTGAGTTCAGTACGAACCTGGCAGAGTCCGCGACCTATCGCATCAGCGCCTGGCGCAGCTCATTCACATCCAGATGACCACGCTCAAATCAGCGTGCCATCTAGACTCCACACGCACATACTTTTGTACTCCAACCCCCAGCCCAGCCCCCGCCACCATGCCACAGCAGGGGCCGCGCCTGGCCGTCGGCTCCGACAGCCGCGCAGCAAATGCCACAGGCACACCACCCCTGCAGCCAACCCAATGCCGCTGCAAGGTCGTAGCCGCAGCGACCTGTCTACGCGCCTCGGCGGTTGTCACGCTTGCACACACTTGTGTCAAGCTAGCTTGTGGTGAGCCAATATCGTATCCACATGGCCTGGCAGCAGCGGCTACAAGCCCGCTGTACTCAGCCGACTCCCTTCCGTTTGCACACTATAAAGGAGAACATATGTAATGCAGGGAACACATACATACTTGAGGTCTCCGCGTTGTGGTCGGAAGCGGCCGGCTCCCTTCGTCCTGCCGCATCGTCCTGCAGCAGGACCCATGGCCGACGTCAACACACGCATGCTGGCCAATATCATAGTAATGCTGTCCTTTTATCACGCGCAGTAAAACTCCTGCCACCGAAGGCCTCTGCCTGGCCCTGGCAAGCCCGCATCGCTAGTTAGCCCCCGCCCACCTGCGCCCGTCTCTTGACGCCGCCCCCCCCTTGCTGGGGCTGGACCCCTACCGGGCTTTTGCTGCCCCACAACCCCGTCGACACCCTGCTTATCCCAGCTCCAGCGCACGGGCATACACCAGCAGGCCTATCACACGCCTTGCGCCAACACTGGCAGCTGCAACACTGTGGATCTTCGATCCATCACGCCCCGCCCTGCCACACCCGCCGCCCACCGCGCCATCCCAGCTCCAGGCTCACCTCCAAGAGCCGCCAAACCCTCAGCGCAGCGCGCGCCCCACCGCCTCACACCTCACGCCCGCTCGCCGTAGCGCTGCAGCAGCGCCAACAGCACGCCGTTGCTCCAGCCAAAGCCCACCTGCGGCTCGTACTCGCCGCCTCTCCCCACCGCGCCGGGCTTCTCCGCGTTGTACTTTTCGTGCATGTGGCCCGTAGCCGTCCACGCCGCCAGGTTGCCGCGCACCCAGCTCTCCGCCAGGCCTGCGGCGGCCGCCTGCCCGCCCTCCACCCCCGACTCAGCCAGCGCCTCGACCGCCATATGCACCAGAGGCGGCCAGGCGTTGGGCGCGTCCCACTGCTGCCCCGACCGCACCAGCGACGTAGACAGGCCGCCGGGCTGTAGCAGGCCGGAGGCCAGCAGCCCCGCCACGGCCGCAGCGGCGGTGGCGCTGCCCTTGGCCGCACAGCCGCACCAAAGCGGCACCCAGTTGGAGGCGTACACGCCCGGCCGCTGCTGCGCGTAAAAGACCGGCTCGGACGCCGGTGCGGCCTCCCCGCCAGCGGCGTACTTGCCGGCGCTGTCATGCCGTTCGGTGGCCGACGGGCGAGGCGTGGAAGACGGTTGCTCGTTGCCTGCAGCGTCCGCCGGCGGGAGGGCGGCCGTGCCGGCGTGCACGACGCGCGTGTCGCTGGGCAGCGCCACCGCGCCGCCGTCGCCCGCCGCGCCGCCGCTGTCCTGCGGCAGCAGCAGCAGGTCGTGCCAGCAGCCGTCGGCCTGGCTCCACATGAGCGAGCTCATGGCCTCCAGCCGCCGGCCCGCCAGCTGGCTGTACTCGGCAGCCAGGCGGCCGTCGCCCAGGTGGCCGGCCGCCTCCGCAATGTCGAGCTCCGTGCGGTACAGCCAGGCGTTGAGGTCGGCGGGCAGGATCTGCGGCCAAGGTGGCAAGGTGGTCGGCGCGGGGCGCAGGGCGGGGGCATGTGGGTCGGGCGGCGCAAGAGATGCAGGAGGTTGCTGGGAGGGCGGGCGCAAGAGTTGGGCCAGCACGCGGCAGCCCTGGCGGGCATGGCGCTGCTGCCAGCTGCGCACCTGTGTGGTGCGGGTGGCGGCCAGCGTGTCGCCGCCCACGAACCAGCGGCTGCTGAAGTCCCAGCCCGACTCAGCGGCGCTGGCGATGTCCCTGTACAGCGCCTCCGCCTCCCGCCCGCCGAGCCCCGCCTCCAACACCAGGTGGACGTCCTCCCTGCGGCGCAAGCAGGAGCGCACGGGCAGGAGCGCGTCACGCTCCCAACAACGACGCGCGTCCAATGCAATGAGATAGCGCTGCATCCGCCAAAGACACCCCAGCACCTGTAGCTCTCGGGCCGCGGCCCCACCCAGGCCGCGTGGTAGCGGCTGAGCTCGTAGGTCTGCCCGGCGGCCGCACCGCCCTCCTGGCCGCCGGCAGCTCGCACCCGCACCGCCTTAGGCCCCGAGCTCCAGTAGCGGTGCTGCGCCACCAGCCGCGGCAGGGCCTCGGCCAGAAGCACGTCGTCGCGGCCGGCCCGCCACACGGCCATCACCATGGCGCTCAGCAGCGGGGGCTGAGGGACGGGGGCGAGGCATGTGGGTCGGGGCGCGGCATGTGGGCCGGGCCCTCGGGATTCGCGGCTGCAGGCGTGCGAGTGCCCTGGCTTAGGAAGAGTGCTCCCGCGGGCACCGCACCTGGCTGCGGTTGGTGTAGTAGGAGCGGGCGCCGTTGGGCACGAAGCCCCAGGTGTCGACCAGGTGCAGCAGGTTGCGCACCAGCTGCTCGGCGGCCGGCAACAGGTCGCTAGCAATGAGGCCGAGGATGACCCAGTACGAATCCCAGTTGCTGGCGCCGGAGGAACGGGTTGGTGTGGGGGAAGGGATGGGGAAGGGCGGAGGGCAGGTGTGGCGTCGTGTGCGCGATCCCGGTGGGGGAGGGGCACGAGCAGCCGTGCGTGCGTCGGCTGGAGCAGAGGGGCTCACTAGCACTCGCGGAAGCGGTCGCCAGGGACGATGAAGGCGTGTGGCAGGGGCAGAAGAGTGTGGCGGTCGGGGTTCAGGTGCACCGAAGAGGATACCTGCGCGGTGTGGACAAGCGACATTGGCGGCCTGCGGCTGGTTGCATGGCCGCTGAGGGACGCACCTTGCGGCACAGCGTTTTCCACAGGCCGTGGACAGACACGGCTAGGCTGCGCAACTCCTTGTTCTGCAGCTCAGCAGTCCAGCTGGGTCCCTCCTCGCGCCACCCCAGCGGCAGGGTTGCCTCTAGGTCGCTGCGTGCGGTGAGGGGAGGGGGTGGCGGGACAGGGCATCGACAGTCGTGTTGACGGGTTGGGGGCATCAGCGACACGCGGCCAGCAGCCCACCTTCCCGGCACCCCGAAGTTGGCGTTCACGAACGCTCTGACTGCATCTGGTGTAAGGCCGCTTTCGCGCAGGGCCTTCCAGTCTGCGGCGACGTCGTGGCAATCGCGCAGGTAAAAGCAATCGACGAAGTGTTTCGAATCTGTAAACAGTCCATATAAGGCCACGGTCTCCATGATATCTTGCCACAGCTGTCGACTGTCTATGGGGAGCTTGACAGGTGTTGCGACTTCCATGGTGACCGCGGGGCTGCTTGCCGCCCTAGCAGTTACGGCGAGGCGTTGTGCTGTATACCTAACCAGACATTGGCCTGGGCGGTGAAGCAACATGATGGCCAGGTCGGTCGAGGAGGGGCGTGTCACAAGGGTTGTTTCAAATACGGCTCATATAGCCGACAGCTGCCGGCCCTGCCCTGGCAGTCCCCTTGTCAAGGCCGTGCTGTGTGCATCCTCGTTGACGCTTGCCATTGCGGGCTACGGTCACAGACACAGCTTCACACAACGCGAGCCCGCTACCACATCGTGCTCAGGGCTGCGCCCTGCTGCGCCGACGTCGGTCAGGCGCGAGCCTGAAGCTGCCATGCCTTTGCAACCCCTCCACCCCGGCACGGCCGGGGCCCTCGCCCCGGCCTACGCTGCGGATGGCTGGGGAACGGCACTTCCGTCCGCCCACCCGCTGCGCTCCCACACTCCCCCGCGTCGCACTCCCACGCACCGCACTCCCACGCACCGCACTCGCATGGATGCACCGCACTCGTATACACCGCACTCCCACGTCCTACGCCATCCACGTGTTACCTGCACTATGTCCAACCTTCTTGTACGGCACTGTGCTCGGCCCGCCCCTTAACCAGCCCTTGCAGGCTCGCTGCTACCATACGACACCTCCGGCGGCTCAATGGATGCTGCTGGCGCCTTCTTGCTGCCCCGTCGCTGTCATGGTCGCTCGATTACATTCTGACGCCGGTCTCTTTTTCGTTTCCGGTATTCATCGCCCATCCTTCAGGTAACCATGGGACTGCAGTGGGCGGGCTGGGCGCTGCACAACGCCGCCGGAGGTGTCCACGGCGGTATCACTCGCTGTGCAAGCGACCGCGGTCAGCCGCGGCCCCACCTCGCCACCTCATACCCTAGCGGCAGGTAATACGCAGGTAACTTGCAATCTGCTGCCCATTGCGCTCTGCGCTTTGTCGATTTGCTGCCTGCTTCGCCTCTCATGCCTCGGTGCATATCCGGGCGGGAGTTAACCTCATTCTCTCTTTTGCAGTTCTTTGCGCAGTGACATACCCCGGCAGGCCCCAGCATTGGAGCTGCGAAGCTCAGCCATTCCCTTGAACAACCCATTAAATTGACCCATCCAGCTGGAAACCGAGCCTGCACAGCCAGACAGTGCCGGTCAGCCTGGCGCAGGCCGTTCACTCGTCCGTGTAGGTCCGTGTGCTAGGGTGTGCTTGTCGAGCATGCGTCAGCGCGGATAGCACACCCGTACCTGTGCCATGCAAAGCGCTTGCGTGCCGGCCACGTGTTGGCTTGCCCCGTTCCGTAGGAAACGGGCGGAAGCCTTTGCAATCGCCGACCGACCGATGT
>BDDC01000252.1:0-30801 GCA_001662425.1 Chlamydomonas sphaeroides | reverse complement strand
CTCCACCCAACGCCCCCTGCCCCGCCCGGGCCCCTGTGCCTCGCACCTGGCCGGTGGACACGAAGGCCGCCAGGCGCTGCACGTTGCCCGCCAGGCTGCCGCGGTAGCCCAGGCGGCCGCTGGCGGGCAGCAGGTCGGCCTTGAGCGGCCGCGGCGACCAGTCCACGGCGCCCTTGACGCGCAGGCCGCGGAACAGCAGCCGCGACAGCTCCGCGATGCTGCTGCTCAGGTCGGCGCCTGGGGACGAGCAGGGAGGCCAGGGGGAGCGGCGGCCGGCGCCGAAGGGACCGACGTGTTGGGCGCGAGGCTGCGGCGCAGGGGTTGATGCCAGGCGGCCCAACGGCCAGCAGCTCTGCCCCTGGTAGCCCAGCCCCAGCCCTCACGGCCACGCCCCAGGCTCACCCATGGGGTCCATCATCACGGGCCGCTGCACCTCCTCGGCCAGCTCTGCGCGGGCGGCAGCCACACGCGAGGGTTGCGCTCGGACAAGGCGATGGGGGCCTACATACTAGGCCCGCTGCTGCCTCGCGCGTCGCCCGATACCGTACGGCACGGCGGCAGTAACATCGCCGGACCCCCTGCTGCGCCACCCTGCACCCTGCACCCTTCACCAACCGTGTGTGAGCAGCGCCTCGCTCCAGCCGGCCTCCTTGAGCAGGCACTCGCACGCGGCGGCCCACCTGCAGCCGCAGCACAGCGCACGCAGCACGCCAGGCGCAGCACGTCAGGCGCTGCATGAGCGTGAGGCGAGCATAGGGAGCTGACGTGCTGACGGCCTTCCGAGGCGCTCGCACAGCACGATGCTCCAGGCACCCCCGGCCGGCCGCAGCGACGGCAGCCACGTCGCACGCACCTGACCGCGTTGTAGGGGTGGCCGAACACAGCCAGCACGCGGCCCTGCGCCTCCTCCACCACCTGCCCGCCCAGCTGCCGCAGCGCCAGCTCCACCACAACGCGGCGGAACGTGGCCAGCGCCTCCTCCGTCACGTCCTGCGCCATGCGGCGGAGCGAGAGGGGGCGTGACAAGATGAAGAGAAAAGCCCCTTGGTGCACAGCCTCCGGGTCTCATCCTGCCTGCACAGCGCTGTACCAGGACCCCTCCTGCGGTGCGACCCCAGAGCTCGGCCTCCGCCCCACCCCGCGCTCATGGCCTCCGCCCCACGATCGCGAGCCGCCCTCCACGCTGCGCCTGCTCAGCCCGAGCCCCGCAGCAACAGCACGCCCTGCGCCGCCACGAGCCGCACCTTGTCCCAGGCCAGCAGCGTGGGCAGGCCCACCACCGACAGCACGCCCATGGCCACCGCCCCCAGCGGCGCCTCCAGCACGCCCGGCTCGTCCTGGCGTACGCTGCGCACGGGGCCGGCAGCGCCCAGGTAGGCCAGGCGGGCAAGGAGGTCGCGGCCCTGCGCCTGCAACACGTCGGGAGCGGGCGGCGAGGGGATGGGAGGGCCGCGAGCGGGCTGCGCTGGGCGGGAGGAGCGCCGCGCTGGCCAGCGACGGACCCAGGCATTGTGGGGGCAGCGGCAGCAGCCCAAGGTGGGGCGCAGGCGCTCTTGCAGGGCGTGCTTACCAGGTACAGCGGAAGCCCGGGCGGCGACTTGAGCACGTGGCTGCCCATGTGCAGCAGCACGTGCGCCGGCTCGCGCGAGGAGCCGCCGCCGCCGCCGCCCGATGCGCCCGCGCGCGAGAGCTGCTCGAAGGCAGACGCGCTAAGCAGGACCATGCCTCCCTGCGGAGGGGCCACCGGACAGGCGGTCGGCGGGGGATGAGGGCACGATGCGCTACGATGTGGAGCCGCCCTGCACACGCGCGAACGGCCATGCCTGCAAAGCGGCAAGGTTGAACTGCGGCGGGGCCCGAGCTACCCCAGCTGTTGGGACGGCGCCGCGCTGCAGGCTGCAGGGAGGGGCGCACGGAATGCCGCCGCACCTGCGCCGCGTCGCCCACGGTCTTGGCCGCCTCCAGCGCCGCGCCGCTGTACTGCGTACGGCCCGCCACCCGGTTGTACGACACCTGCGTCGCCGCCACGCCCGAATGCACCCTGCGGCGGCGGCGCCACGGACAAATGTAGCAGCACGCGTCAGCGCAGCGGCACCCGCGCAGTTGCAGCTGCTGCCGCCGGGGGCTTGTGTTCCAAGCTCACGGCATCCATGGCGACCGAAGCCATCGTGAGGGCGGCAACCGCAATGACGCTTGGCGTCGCTGCAGCCAGTGGCGTCGCTGCAGCCAGTGGCGTCGCTGCAGCCAGTGGCGTCGCTGCAGCCAGTGGCTCGCCGGCGGCGCCGGGCTGCCGCGCTGCCGCCTCCCAACCAACCCTGAGCGCGCCCCCTCCGCGCCAGTCTATGCAGCACTCACCCAACTCGGATCTGCAGTCCGCCGAAGACGCGCACAGCGCCGGGCGGTGGCTCTTCGTTGGGCGCCGAACCCCACCACGGCAGCCACAGCTGGCGGTAGTAGGACGCAAGCGGCAGTGAGCGCACCAGCAGCGACTCGGCGGCCTGAGGCGACAGCAGCGTGCCCGTCTGAGCGCCGCTGGGGCAGTTGAGGAGGAGGCCGGACCTGGCGAGGGCGAGGAGGGCGCGTCGCGGGCGAGCGGCTCAGCGGCTGGCGGGAGCGGGGCTAGGTGCAAGGCGGGGGACGCGTGGCGGGAGTGCGCGGGTGGCGCTGCGCCGTTTGCCCAACGGCAGCCCATGGCGGCCAAGGGCATCGACTCACTGGTCCGCGCTGGGCGCGCCTCCGCTGGGGGCCGTCGCCAGCGCCGCCACCACCACCGCCTGCGGCATGGACACCCGACGGCCGGACGGGATCGGGATCGGCAGCGGTAGCCCCGCCAGCGCCGCCAGCAGCGCCGCCGACGCGCGGCGGTTCGGTGGCCGGTGGTCGCGGCCGGCCGTCGACGGCGTCCCTGAAGGCGCGCGGGAGCCTGTGGTGCTGGCGGCGCCGCCGGTCGTCATGAGCGCGTAGTCGGCGGTGCCGCCGCCGCCGCCGCCGGTGCCGCTCGGCGTTATGCCACCGCCGGCGCCCGGACCCATGGCTAGGCAGTTGCCCGAGGAGAAGACGGCGTCGGCGGGCGAGCCGGCGGCGTCAATGCCGCTGTACTGTGGGGCGCTGGTGCGAGCATGCGGCGGCATGTGCGTCATCGCCTGCGCGGCCGAGTGGCGCGGGCTGCGGTGCCGGCTGCTGCCCGACATGGGCGAGGGCGAGCCGAGTCCCGAGTTCAGGCCCAGTTCCGCCTGTGCCGACGCCGCGGGCGACAGCGTAATCAGCCGCCGGCCGGCGCCCGCTGGTGCGTCGGCCGAGGCCGTGGCGCGCTGCGCTGCGGACGGTTGGCCGTGGCCGTGGCTATGGCTATGGCCGTGAGCGCCGGCATGCAGACCCGGCGGCATGGGCAGCAGCTGCGCGAAGCTGTCGACGGCGTTCGAGGGCAGGTCGTCGGTATGTCCGTCGGCGGTGCCCGCGCCTCGCTCCGTGCCCGGGCTGTCCGGACACGTGCTCGGTCCGCCACCCGACATCTGGAGCCCCGCCGCCATAGCCGCCGCCAGCGTGGCCGCCGCCGCTTCCGGCGCGCGCATCGCCGGCGGCGGCGGCGCCAGCGCCGCGGGCAGCGGCTGCCGCCGCCCCGGCCCGAGCTCGCTGCCCTCGGCCGTCGAGCCCAAGGCGGCGCGCGTCCGCGCGCCGCCGACAAACGGCTCGCCACCGCCGCCGTGGCCGCCGCCGGCGCCGCCGCCGTGCATCCAGGGCACGGGCGCGCTGCTGGCCTCATCGATGCAGTCCGCATGCTGGCTACGTGGCCTAACGCTAACGGCGCGCGCCGGCATGACGCCCAGGCTCGACAGCAGCCGCCCCACGGTGCGGCTTCTGCCGCCGCTGCTGTTGGGCTGGCTGCCCGGCCGCCGGGGCGCCACGGGCGGCAGCGACAGCGCCGGCGTCTGCATCTGTGACTGTGAGTTCGCTGACGCCACCCGGCCTGCCGGCGGCGGCACGACGCTATAGCTCAGCTGCGGCATGGACGGCGTCTGGCGCGCCTCCGCCGCCGGCGGCAGCCGCCCGCGCCGCGTCGGCGACGCCGCGAACATGCCCCAGCTGGCGGCGGCGCCGCCGCGGCCGCCGTCGCCGCCGCTGCTGCTGCCGCCGTGCAGCGAGCCGGCGGTGCCCTGCCGCCGCAGGCGGCGCAGCGATTTGGTCGCTGCGGAGAGCCAGCGCACCGGCGGCGGAGCCTGCAGCTGCCCGCCCGAGGGCTGCGACTGCAGGCCCTGCCAGAGCGCCCCCGCCGGCGACGTGCGTCCAAACCCGCCGCCGCTGACACGGCCGGTGTCGTTGACCGCCTGCGGGCCGCCCCACGGCTCGCTGCCCGGCATGCCGCCCGGCAGGTTGTGCACCGAGTGTGGCAGCAGGTGGCCCAGGCTGCGGGCGGGGCTCACGCCGCTGCTGGCGCCGCCGCCGCTGCCGCTGAAGCCCAAGGCGGAGCGGAGCACGGTGTCGGCGGGCGACAGCTGCGGCCGCGTGGGGGAGACGCACGAGGGGGACAGCTGCTCCTGCGGCACGGGGCTGCTGCTGGACGGCCCCAGCAGGCGGGCGGTGCGTGTGGCCAGGCCCAGGCGCGGCCGCTCGGGCGGCGCCGGGGGCGGCTTGAGCTGTCGAGGGCGGGGCGGGGCGGGGCGGGGGCGCAGGGCAGGGCGGCGGGTGTTGGCGGCGGCCTGGCACGCGGGCAGCAACGCGGCGATGCGCAGCTGCATGCGGTCTGCGCTGATGCCGTGCGGCTTGGCCCCTGGGGCTGTGCAATCAGGGGCGCAGGTAGGGTGCGTGTGCGGGGACAGGCTCGAGCCGCTGCATGGGCCGCGACGCGGGCGCGGCTCACCAGGGCGTACTGCGGGCGGCAGGCCTCCTGCGCCAGGACCTCCTCGGGCCACGGCAGCTGCGGGCGAGGGCCGGGCAGCGCGGGGCGGTTAGCGTGCGAGAGCAGTGGCAAGAGGGCTGGGTGAGCAGCCGGCGGGAGAGTGGGTACATGGACAAGCCGCGCGCCCGCATCGCCGCCCACCCGCACTCAGCCCCGCCACGCCGACAGGCGCTCACCGCCAGCAGGGCCGTCTGGGAGCGGACCGCAAAGTTGACTGCGTCGGTGGCTGTGTAGAAGGACAGGATGAAAGAATCCTGCGTGGGGACGGGAGAGGGCGGGCGGTGGGTGGTGAGGGCCACAGCGGCGAGCAAGCACGGCAGCGAGCACGGAAGCTGGCAGACAGGGGGCCGCAGCAGCGAGGAGCTGTGGCTGCAGCTTGCCGGGCGCCGGGCGGCTCAGGCGGGCGCTCACCCCCTCCGTGGCGGCCTCGTAGCCGTCGCAGGCCTTGAGCAGCGAGCGCAGCGTGTCATGGTGCAATTGCACGGCCCTGCGGCCACAGCACGACACAGCATGGCACGGCACGGCACAGCACGGCACAGCACGGCACGTCACAGCACGTCACGGCACAGCACGGCACGTCACAGCACGTCACAGCACAGTACAGCTGCTGAGGTGCGAGAGCGATGGTGCTGAGGCGCGATAGCAGCCAGCCACCAGGACAGGCGTGCGATGCTCGAGGGGTACCACGCATGCATCCGACCAACGAGGGCCCCTGCCCAGCCTGCCGCCCGCAGCGCCCCAGCCAGCCCCCCTGCCGCGTCCTCACTTGGCCATGGCAATGGTGGGCACCGTCTCCCACAACCGGGTGCTGTCCACAATGTCGGTGACCACCAGGCTGGTGCCCGGGCCCGCGCCAGGCGCCAGCGCCTTGCCGAACAGCGTGCGGTGCGAACGCAGCCGCCGCTGCCGCCGCCGCCAGCCAGCCCACGCCGCCAGCCCCAGCAGCGCCGCCGCGCCGGCGGCAGACAGCGTGGATGCGAGGGCAACCACGCGGCTGCTGGTGCCGCCGCGGCTGCCGTCGCCGGGCGGCGGCGGCGGGGAATACGGCGGCACGAAGCCGATCGTGCTCCAGTACACGCTCCGTACCTGGAGGGAAGGGAGAGGAGGAGGGAGTGACTAAAGGGCAAGCGAGGAGGCACGGGCAGTGACAGGTCCCGAGGTGGGAATGCCGACCGCAACGGCGACGATGGCACGTGCGGCAGCAGGCTGGCAGCCGGACTGGGCCGCAGACGGGCGGACCTCCGCTCTGGCAGCAGCGGGCCGGGGCCGGCGTCCTCGGTGGCGGCCCCCCTACAGCCGCCCCTTTAACACACGCCAGGGCCCCGTCCGGCGTTCGCTTATCATTAATTTGTTTTCAGCGGGCCGGGGCCGGCGCCCCGGTAGCGACGTACGCATCGGCGCGCTCAGCCCAACTGCATACCGGTAACTCCAGTCGCTCGTGGCCCGGCCCCAGCGCTGCCCCACCTTGGCCAGTGGCCCTCCGCCGTCGATGGCGCCGCGCATGCGTGACGTGAAGCCGGCCATGACCGCGGCCTCGTCGTACGCCTCCAGCGGCCCCTCGTCTGCCACCACCTGCTCCGCGGCCCAGGCGAAGGCGTCGCGCAGCAGCGCCGCGCCGGGCAGCCGCAGCGGCAGCGCCGCGTTGGGGTGGTCTAGGCAGGCGTTGTAGACCCTCAGGAAGAGCTGAGGGGGCCGGGCGGCGGGGCGGAGGAGAGCGGGGAGCAGTCCGTGTCTCAGGGTTTAGGTAATTGGATGCAGCGGGTGCGCGGGCCGATGCCTGGGTTGCCGGCCTCACTGCCTGCGCTGCCGATCCGCCTGAGGCCGAGCGCCGCCAGCGCACAGGACGGAGCGGCTGCAGCCGGCCGGGCGGCAGCCGGCGGAGCTGCAGCCCAAGCCCGCCGCCAATAGGTGCGGCAAGTGCCCCACTTGCTCGCACCGCCGTCATCGCCACACCCAAACTTCTGCGCCCTCCGAGACCCTGCATGGTCCGCGGTGGTAAGCACCCACCCGCACGTCGCCCTCGTCGTAGCCGCCCGCCGCCCAGCTCGGCACCTGCGCCACGTCCAGGTGCTCCCGGCGGAAGGGCCCCGTGGCGGTGCGCGGGCTGAGCATCAAGCTCCACGTCGCGTTGGGCGTGGTCATCTGAGCGCGTGGAGGGGAGGGGAGGGCAGGGCAGGGCAGGGGGGAGGGGCTCGT
Source organism: Chlamydomonas sphaeroides (assembly GCA_001662425.1). NCBI lineage: Eukaryota > Viridiplantae > Chlorophyta > Chlorophyceae > Chlamydomonadales > Chlamydomonadaceae > Chlamydomonas > Chlamydomonas sphaeroides. The sequence continues at coordinate 23,708 of BDDC01000252.1, read as the reverse complement.
GCGCCACGCGTGCAGTGCACACACCCGTAAGCGCAACGAGCGGCAGCCACGAGCTCCACTTGCGACACGCGCCATCACACGTCAGGTGGCCCCTGGCTGCTGTGACTCACATCCACGGGCCCCCGGGCATGCGCTCCTGACACGCGCCCAGCACGATGGGGCCTGGCTGCGGTGTCTAGCCAGCATCACACACGCTAAAATTCGCGCTTTAATCTAGTACTATCCAGTGGGTCCGCGGGCGGCCAGGCACAAAGCACACGCTGCTGCCAAGGCGCCGCCCCGCCCTCACCTGCTCCCACAGCGCCAGCCCCTGCGCCTGGTACTCGGGCGGGCTCCTAGCGTCCACGCTCCCCAGCAGCGCCGTCATGCCGATGTACGGCGCCCGGTTGACCAGGATGGTGCGCGGCGCCGCGACATCCTCGAACGTGCTCACGTCTGCCACCGCGCCCGCCGACGAGCCGTTGGCGGAGGCGTTGCCCCGCCCAACGGCGGCGCTCGGCGGCGGCGGTGGCGGCAACGCGGAGGGCTCGGGCGACGGCTGCTGGCCTGGCAGCGCCAGCGGCTCCTCGGCGGTGGCGTGCGGGCAGGCGCCCGGGCTGCTGCCGCACCGCACCCAGGCCTTGGCGTCCCGGTCCCACACGGTCTCGGAGCCGGGCATGAGCGCGACGCCGATGTGGCCGTGCAGGCGCGGGTACAGCACCTGGCTGACCTGCGTGGGGGAGGGAGCGGGGCCAGCGATGGCAGGCGTGCGTGTGTTGGCGGGTGGGGCCGGGGTAGGTCGAGGGGTTGCGGTAGCCGGCGGCCATCACTGGTGTTCTCAGCTTGCGCTTGGTGAAATCGTGGCAGCGATCGCGCAAACCGGACACTGCGCGACAGAGGCGCCGCCCCACGAGGCAGGTGCCGCGGGGGCCGCACCGCACCGCACCTTGAACTGGTGCGTCCACTTGATGGTCATGGCGCAGGTGGTGTTAAGCAGGCGGAAGTGCACGTAGGGGCAGCCGCGCGTGCCGCGCGCCTGGGGGTGTGCGGGTCAGTTGGGGCCGAGTCGCGTGTTAGACGTTCCGTGGCCATGCGCTGAGTGAAGCACCGGCCCGGGGCTCGCTGCCCCCGAAGCGGGCGACACTGCGCCGTGGCGCCGCCGAGCCAGGGGCATGTCCCCGGGCAACCCCGGCAGCGGCCGCGGGCCCCGCGTGCGCACCTCCACTCGGGAGATGGCGCGCATGACTGCCAGCGCCCGCGCCAGCGGCGGCCCCGCCGCCAGCGGCGCCATGGTCAGGGGGTCCAGCAGCCATCCGCTCGTTCGGCCCTGGGGGGAGGGACGGGACGGCACACCGCGGCCCGAGTGGTGAGCAGGACGGCAGGCAGGCACATCACGCGGCGCAAGGTGGCGGCCGACGCAGCAGCCGGCTGCACTTGCTGGCGCGTATGCGATTGGGCAAGCCGCCTTTGGTCGCCGCAGCAAGGACAGCACGGCACGACCTCGCCAGCACCGCCGGACACCGCCACGCGCCGCCGACAGCAGCCCGCCACCCCACATGCGCCAGCCAGCAGGCGGCGCCGCACGTCCGCCGCCACCAACCTGCGTCTGTGTGTAGCTGGACAGGATGGATGCGAGCACCAGGTTGCTGTCGAGGCAGCCGGGGTTGTGCAGGCACAGCGCGGCGTCGGGGGTGCCGTCGTCGTTGAAGTCGGTGCCGTTGAGCGAGCGCGCCACCGCCACGAACTCCTCCCACGTGGCCGGTGGGCGGCTCAGGTTGAGGTGCTGCTCAAACAGGTCCTTGCGCCAGTACAGCAACGGCTGCGGGCCGGAGGGCGGGGCCGGAGCGAGGCGCAGGCGAGGGTGTGGTGACCAGAGGGCGAGGATGGCCGCGAAGAGACCCTCGGGAGGGCGGAAGGGACGGGGGGAAGGTCAAGGGCTCGGCCGCCTGGGTCGCGGGAGTCGCACCGGCGGTCCCGTGGCGTGCAGCGCTGTGCCGCCGTGCGGCGCCGCGGGCAGCCCCCCACACGCGCAAGGCCGGTCGCACACCCACCACCATGCCGCTGAGCACCACGCCCGTCCGCTGACCCTCGTACATGGCCGCGTAGTCGCGGAAGTACCTGCGGCCACGGCGGCGGTGGGGGCATGGGCACGGGCGCAGCGCGGCACAGTCAGGTGTTGGGGGGGCCGGGCCAGGCCGATGCGTGCGGCAGGAGCACGGTCCCCAGCCACGACAGCGGGGAGGCACGTGCGCCAGGCGGCTCCAGCGCCCCCTCTCCGCCCCTCGCGCCGCTCGAGCCCCCCTTGGCACCCCGCACCCTCGCGCCCATGCGGCCAGCCAGCCTAGCGCGCCCAACACCCCTCTGCGCAGCCGCGGCCCCTGCACCAGCGCGGAGGCACCAGCCTCCCCACGTGCGCCAGCCTCTGCCCAGCTCACGGGTGCAGGTCGGCGTCCGGCTGCGGTGCGCCCTGGCGGCCGCCCCCGCGGAGGTTATCCAGGTCGGCCACGCCGCGCATGCGCATGGCTGCTTCTGAGCTGATGGCGTCCAGGATCCAGGCGTCGTACAGCGACACGTTGGTGTCCAGCTGGAACTGCACCTCCTCGGCGATGCGTTGCGTCTCCATGAAGCTGAACTCCACTGCCGGGCGCGGGAGGTGCGGCGGGGGGAGAGGCGCAGGGGACACCGGCAGCGGGGTGTTGGGTGGGCACGCAGGCCGGGGGCCCCTCGACATGGAAACCTGAGCCCGGTCGTGAGCGGAGCAAGGGCGCAGGGAGGTGGGCAGCAGGGCAGCAGGGCAGCAGGGCAGCAGGGCAGCAGGGCAGCGGGACAGCAGGGCAGCAGGGCAGCAGGGCAGGGGCGTACGGGTGCTCCCGCCGCGGGCGCTGCGAGGCAGGGGCTCCCGGGCGCCTGGGCCAGGGGCTCCACGGACCAGGGCCCACGTTCGGCCCCGTTCGGGTGTTGATGTTGGGCTACCGGGTGCCACAGGGCTTGGTGGCCCCTGGGCTGTCGCCCGCTAGCTTGACCGCTGGCTTGCGCGCCTGCCCGGCAAGGAGCGTGCGCACTGGCTTGCACGCCTGCCTGCCTGCCTGCCTGCCTGCCAGGAAGCAGCTGCGCACCTCGGTACCCGGTGGCCTTGGTGAACTCCTGCGCCTGGGCGTTGAGGATGTCGTCATTGCCCGAGGGCGCGAGGACGCGGACCGCCTGCGGAGCGAGGGGCCGTTGGCTGGGCGTTGGCTGGGAGGCTAGTGCAGGCCCAAGAGAGCCTGGAGGAAGAGGAAGGGCCGCGAGCTGGCAAGCCCGGCGCACAGGCAGCGTATGTGGTTGGATGTCACCGCAAGTCCCGGCTGGCTGGTGGCGCATGCTTGGTCCGCGCTGTGCTCGGGCCGTTTCCGCCCGGCGAGGCGAGGGCGCTGCGCATACGAGCTGGGTTTGCCGTGGCCCACCGGCGTGGGCCTCACCCTCAGCACGCTCTGTGTGATGCCCAGGCACTGGGACCCGAATGACTGCACAGCCGCTGCCAGGCCGCTGCTGACCGCGGAGGCATCGGGGACAGCAACGCCGCTGTGGGGAGCGGGCGCAGCGGATGGACACAGAAGGTCCTGGTGTGAGAGTGACATCGCGCAGCTCATGCCGGTCAATGGGCATGATCGAGGGTATATCTGTAGCGCAGCAATCAGCCACCGAGTAGCCGTGGTACGCTGACTACATGGCACACAATATTTTCATACAAGCGCCTGCTGGCGCTTCTTGCGCTCTGCTAGCACGTTCATGACCCTTGCCTGTTGCTGAACGATTTAAGGACGCGCCGAACGAGGAATGCAGCGCATTCCGCGCCGCTGCCGTTTGCACAGGCAGCCCAGGAGCCCCGGCAAGAAGCTACGACTACGATGACAGTCAATAAAAGCGGTCCCGTCCGCATTGCGGCTGCTGCAGAGCCAGGCGCATTCTATACTAATGCAAGCTATGCGCCTGGCATCGTAATGTATCGGTGCAGCAGTGAGGCTATGTAGTCTGAATTGTCAGGACGTGAAAGAAGCGTGGCTGGTAAGAAACGTCCTATGAGCGGCTCGCCCGTTTCCCCGCGCTCACCGCTTCACCCCGCGACCTTTGTGCAACTCGCCCCGGTGCTCCCGTCCTGGCCCCTCGAGCTGTGATACACACCAGTGGTCGCCCCTGCGTGGAGCATGGGGGGGGGGGTTCAACCACCCGGGCTGGAGTGGCTGCGTCGTTTTACGGCCGTTGCAGCCTGTTGCAGCCGTTGCGGCCAGGTGCGGCCGATGCGGCTGCGCTCGTCGTGTGAGCTCCGGATACCGTGCTGCCTCGCGTACTTTCGCCTTCTTTTGTGTGCAGCTGCGTGGCGCCGCCGCCCGACAGGGCGCTCCACCGTCACACAGCACTCGGCAGCGGATCAAGGCTGGCGCGCGACGCGAACGTCTCCAACGAATCACCTGCCCGCGGCCCTCCCTGGGCCCGACCAGCGTGGAATGCGCGCCCATCCCCCGGCACCGAACAGCTCGGGCCCGGCTCTTGCCTGCATCCCGCCTCTCCAATTCACAATGGAGCGCCCCAGACTGTGGGCCAAGCTTCATGTTGGGGGTTGGCAGCGGGCCCACCTACCCATCGGTTGTTCGGCCCTACCCGGGGCATGAGCCTGCGCGATTCACCCCATCACACACACACCCAGCTTGCCCACGGCGGAAGCTACATTGCGAGTCGGCAGCGCCTCAACCTTTGTTACAATAGCCATGCCCACATACCAGCAAAAGCGTTGCATATAGCGCAACAAAAGCCTGAACAAAATGGTAGCAGCTGCGCCAGCCCACCGCAGGACAGCCCGCGCAACTTGCCGCCGCCGCCACTCAATGGCGCAGCACCGAACACGCGTGCGACTTTAAATGCCGATCCGCACCTATTCAACCCACCTATCAGCCCCCAGGTATGGCAGCCGGACAATCTTATGCACCGCGCACAGCCCCCGCAATCCTGAGCCGTGAGCAACCTGACGGCCGCTCCGCCGCCCAATCAGTGCGTATCCGTCGCGTGTTGCCACCCGCCTCCACGCCTACCAACTGCTCAAGGCCTCGCCGCCTAAGCATCAAGCTGCTCCGCCTTCACTTCTCTCGACACAGGATCCGAGCCCTGACCCTCGGGCGCTCCTGCCTTTCAGTTGTGTTCTAGAACCCCCGCATGGTCGCTACCGTACGCTGCCGCCCCCGCCCCACCAATCGCCAGCAACATACCTGCACACGCAGCCCCTGCCGCCGCGCCCCGCGCTCACGTCCACACTGCATTGCCGCCATCCCATCGCATCGCACTGCTGTCGCGCCGGCTCGCCCCGCCGGCGCCCCTTGCCCTGCCGCGCCCCAACCGCGCCCAACCCGTGTCGCATCCCTATCCCCCGCGCGCCGCGCACGACGCCTTGCGGGTGCGGGCCGACCCTCCGGGCGCCCCCACGCTCCACGACACTTCCTGCTCCACGACGCTTCCAGGTCGCGCGTGCGCCCGACACGCGCCGCTTACGTCTTGCGGGTGCCGGACGAGGTGCGCGCGGCCATGTCCTTGGTGTCCAGCAGCTCCAGGTTCTCGCCATAGTCCTTGAGCTTGCCGCTGATGTCGATGGACCGGACCTGCGCCACACAGCAGCAGCAGCAGCAGGCAGGCAGGCAGAGTCAGAAACCGGCCACGGCCACGTTCAAGCGCTGGACCGCCAGCTCGCCATCAGACGCATCCCACGCCACCATGCCCTGGAAGCCGGCGGCAGCCTGGGCCCTCCCAGGCACACACCTGCAGCTTGCGCAGCGCCTTGGCCTCGATCTGGCGGATGCGCTCGCGCGTCACGTCCAGGTGCGCGCCGATCTCCTCCAGCGTCCACTCCTTGCCGTCCTCCAGCCCGAAGCGCAGCCGCACCACCGTGGCCTCGCGGCCGCTTAGGTCTCCCAGCATGGCCTCCATGTCGCGCTTGAGGCTGACGCTGCTGAATTCCTCGTCCGGCGCCACGCGCTCGTCCTCCACGTGGTCCTTGAGCGTGCCGCTGTTCTCTGAGCTGCCCATGGGCACGTCCAGCGACGTGCCGTTGTGGGCCGCCTCCAGCAGAATCTTGATGCGCGCCGCAGGCAGCCCCACGGCCGCCGACAGCTCGTCCATCGTCGGCTCGCGGTTGAGCTTGGCGCCCAGCGTGGCGGTGGCGTTCTTGAGCTTGGTGAGCTGCTCAATCATGTTAACGGGCAGCCTGCAGGAGCGGGGCGGCGCGATGATGGGGCCGATATTGAGAGGACGTGCTGAAGGCAATGACGCTCGGGCAACATCCGCCTAAGCTGACGCAACAGCATGAACGGCATGGGGTTACGCACTGCAGCAACCCCAGCATGGCGCACCTGACGGCGCGGCCGGTCTCGGCGAGCGAGCGCGAGACGGCCTGGCGGATCCACCAGTGTGCATAGGTGCAAAACCGGAAGCCCTTGCTGGCGTCATACTTCTCCACACCGCGCAGCAGGCCCTTGACGCCCTCGCTCATGAGGTCCTGCACACACACACACATACAGACACGATTAGCAGCAGCGAGGCCACATTGCCGCCGAAAGCACGCACACTGGGCACGGAAGCAAACCGCATCATGCATGAAGAACCACCATCCTGAGGCTCAGTACGCCACGGGCCAGCCAAGCTAGGCGCCCCACTGCCGCGTCGCCGATGGGCCGACCGCCGCAACCCCGGAGCCCCGCCCGACAGGTGCGCACCTGCAGCTGTGCGCCCTTGCCCAGGTACTTCTTGCACACCGCCATGACCAGCTTGTAGTTGGACTTGAGCAGCGCCTCCTTGGCGTTGAGCCCCGCGTCGTAGCGCATCAATAAGGCCCTGCGGGCAAAGCAGGTACGCACGGCCGGGGTCAGACGCGGACGGAAGGCATGGAGCCAGCGTCGGGCAGTCTGCTAGGCGCAGCGGCCGGCAACTACTTGGGCCTCCTTCGGCGCCAGGGGTTGCGGCGAGTAGAGCACGCGCGCGCGCCAGGCGCACACGAGGTTCGGGGTGATGAGCGCCCGAGCGCCCGCGGTGGCGGGGGTGCTGCACTCACGAGATGTCCATGCCCAGGGCGGCGGCCACCTCGTCGAGCGTCGCCTCCCGGTGCAGCGTCTTGGAGACCTGGTGCTTCACCCGCTCCAGGAACAGGAAGTCGCGTGTCATCTCTGTCACCTCGCGCTCCGTGTCCGCGTCCAGCATGGTGTGCGTGGCGGAGCTCAGGAACTGCACCGTGCCGTCGCGCGCGCGGGCGTTGCGAGCCCCGTCGGGGCCCGCGCGGGCCGCGCGCACCGCCCGACCAGAGCCGTTGCGGGCGCTGCGCCGCGCGGCGCGCGCGCGCGCGGTGAGGCCCGCCGCCACCACCGGCGTAGGGGTGACCATCGACGGCCCGGCGGACACTGCCAGGGAGTGGTGCTCAGCGGTGCGGCTGGCAAGCGCAGACGCCTCCAGCTCAGCGGAGGTCGAGGCCGCGAGCGCCTCGTCCTCGTCGTCCTCCAGGCTGGCCTCGCGCTGCAGCGAGTGGAGGTCGTCATCCGACGGCCCCGCGAATCCGGCCACGTCGTCCTCGTCATCCGCCGAGCCCATGGAGTGCGCCGGGCCCTGCGAACCCAGCAACCGGTTGAGCTGCTCCGTTATGGACGGCTGCGCTGGCGCGGCCGCCGAGGAAGCAGCCGCTGGCCGGGCGACTGAGCTGGCCGCGGCCGGCCTGCGGGCCGCCGGGGTGAGCACAGCGCGGTCCGCTGGAGGCGCAGGCGCAGGCGCAGGCGCGGGCGCAGGCGCGGGCGCGGGCGCAGGCGCGGGCGCAGCGGCGGGCCTGCGGGGCACGAGCCTGCGCGGCCGCAGCACGGCAGGCGCCGCAGGCGGCGCCGCAGGCGGCGCAGCCGCCGACGCCGGCGGCGCGGCGGGCGGCAGCTCCGGCTCACGGACGGTCAGCTTGAAGAGCTCCTCCAGGTGCTCCACTTCCGTTGTAGTGCTGGGTGACGCGGGCAGGGCTGGCGTGGATGCTGACGCAGACGAAGATGTGGGGGTGTCGGGCTCCGCTGAGGGGCTCGAGTCCGTGGCGGGTGCGCTAGGCCGCGCAGCGGCCGGGGTGACCACCGCAGCGGTGAGCTGCGCAGAAGCAGGCCTGGGCACGGAAGCGCTGGAGCGAGCGGAGACGGTGGCGGCCGCGGCGGCGTGCGGAACCGACCGGCTGTGGGTCACGTCAGTGACGGCCGCCGACACCGTTTCGGCCGTGGCGTGCGCACGCCGCTCAGCCCGCTTCATCGCTCGCTTTGCCTGCCTCGCCGCCCGCTCCTTGGCCTCGTCCTGGGCTGGGGGGGCCTGCAAGTAGCGACACAATTGCACGAAGTGTCCGAACGTCAGAGTCGACCACAGAACACGGATAATCGACAATTGCTACATTCTGATGGTTAACCTTAATGCCCGAGACGCTGCTCACCAGCACGGCGTCGTCCAGTGTGGCCTCGAGCTGGTTAAGATGGTCCAGGAGGTCCTTCAGCTCCGACGCCTGCCCCTGTAGCCGCTCGAGCATTTGCGTGGCTTGTCGGTACTCCTGGAAGTCCATAGGCGACGTCCTGTCGACTACCACCTCCGCTGCTCTGGGTCGGCTGGGCGCAGCCACAGCACGCGCAACAACGGCTGAGCGTGGCGTGCAGCATGTGGAGTGACTAGAAAGGGTGTTGGCCCCGGCAAAAGACGCCGGCGCAGGGCCCGAGAGCGACGTCCACATGGTCTCGTGGTGAACGCTCAAGTAAGGCTCCGACAGAGTTGCGCGGGTGCTGTGATGTTTGCCAGGCGAGGGGTGCACCTATGTCTTGCTACCCCTGCTGAAAAGGAACACCTATGGCGCTGGTCGGCGACTTCTCTGCGCGCAATCACCGCCACACCCATGAAAGTGGACTTCGCACCCCACAGCAAATCGGATGCACAAATTGTATTGCACATACCATATCAATCTAGCTTACACCGCGTCGGCGGGCTTCTATGCGCGACCCAAAACTCATCCGCCGCCACAAATCCCCCTTTCCCTTGTGCACACTCCAGTTACTGGACACCGCAGATGCAATAACTTACAAGCGGGCAAAGTCTCTCACGCTTGCTCGGCGCAAAGCGACTGCTGGAGTCGCGCGCGTGTGTCGTGTCAGCTTCCTCTCCAGCCGTCCCCTGCCGTTCCTCGTCTTCTCCCGTGCCCCCTCCCTCTCCGGACGACGCCCCCTCGCTTCGAACCCACCTTTTTTTCAATCTATGGGGAATGCTTGCTGTTAACCCAGTGCTCAACCACCTCGGATCAGTGTATATGTAGGCATGAGACGCTATCTACGAGGTTGCAGGGTGTGCCATTCTTCACGGTGGGGCAGGCCGTCGCAGACAGTGTCAGAGAGGGTCCAAGAGAAACCTGTCCCAGCTGCGCATGGGTGCATGGCTCGCCCCCAAAAGAGGCCACCCAGACCAGGCGCATTTCAGGGGTCTCGGGCACACCGACATCCGTGCTCTCGCCCCACGGGCCGGACTTGGCCGCCCGAACTGCCTCAACGGCTGGAATGCACAACTCAAGGCACGCCGCTGCTGCTGCCGCTTTAGCTGTGTCGCGGCCGCTTGCGGCGGCCGCTACCGACCCCTCCGCCTCCGCCGCCCGGCCCATCGCCGCCTGCCCCATCGCCGCCGCCAGGGCGGAAGCAGGCCGGGCGCTCAGCCCCGAGCAGCTGAAGGCACAGCAGCATCAGCATGTTAAGAGCAGCGTTGAGGTCACGGGAGGAGGAGAAACGGAGAATGTCAAGAAGAAGGGGTTGCCCCGGGTGCAGGGCGCCGGGGACCAGGGAACCAGATATGCCCAAGTGTGTGGGTCCAGTGATGCCGGAGTGTAACAGTGAGCTAGCTGCGATGCTCGGCCCGGCAAAATGTGCACCGTACACCAGGACCAAGCCATGCGCCCTAAGCCAGGCACTCGCCGGGTTGGCCTTTCTCGCTGCTCCTACACGCCTAGCGAGGCAACGTCGGCTTGCGGGCCTGCATCAGGCATTGCGCTGGACGTAATGTCACCCCACGATCGCCCCCCACACACATCCCCACACCCATCACCACCTAGCATACAGCAGCACAGCACCCCCGACGCCTTGATATGGTGACCATTTGCCTGGGGGCTAGCTGCCGGCGGCGCTGGCGGCGCTGGCGGCGCTGGCGGCGCTGGCGGCTCGTGCTGAGTCAGGTCCAGGTTGCGGTCCAGGACGCGGGGCGTCGTGATATGCCCCAGCGTGTGCAACTTCTCCGGCGCAGCCCTCGACGCAGCCGCGTGCTGCAGGGTGCCGCGCCTGAAGCTGTCAGCTCTCGCCAGCGTGCTCACCCATGGCCTCCAGGTGCTGCCGCAGCCGCATGCCCAGCGTGGCGGCGCTGAGGGCGCGTTGATTGAAAGCCCCGCCGGTCGGCGTGCAGGGGCCGAAACAGCAGGTCGCTTACTGACCACGCCGGCACCCGGTGGCGCGTCGGTGGCGGCCGTCAGCTTCAGGTAGAGCGCCAGTGTCCCGGGGAAGCTGCTGCGTTTGGGTCGGCCGGGCTCGACTTCATGCTTCTAGGGGCCGGTTTTCTTGGTCGCGTGGGCGCCGGATACCGTCCTGCCTTCACGTACTTTCGCTTTCTTAATTTCCAGTTGGATGCCAGCCGCCCGGTACCCGCGGCAGGTCTTGGTGCCGCGCAGCGACATGCAGGGAACGAGGTAGGCCGCCGCCCCGCCAGCCCACGAGGGGAGCGGAAAGCCGCCGCAGGGCTTGTGGGCGTAGCATGCTCGAGCGGTCGACGAAGTCGGCCAGGCGCAGCTTGCCGTATCGTGCCCGCGCATGCTGGTCATGAACATGTACTGCATAGCAGGTTGCGCGGGACGACCAGGCGCTCCCACACCGCCGCCGCCGCTGCCGCCAGGGCGTAGAGGAAGCCACACAGGCGCTTGTACTTGTCGCGCGCCAGGGGCACCGCCGAGCGCTCAGCGTGGCTCGTCTGCAGCGCCTTGTGGGTGTACGCCTCATGGAAGTCCCCATGCCAGGGCTGAGCCCCACCCGGACCAGCCAGGCGCAGCGCTCCTGGGCACACGTGTCCCGAAGAAACACGGTGGGCCCAGCCAGCGCCCCATGTCAGGGCGCCGACGCCTTCTCCACTTCGCCAGCCAGCTCGTCGGCTGCATCGTCAGCAGGCCATGGGCCAACCACGGCTTCGTCGGGCAGGGAGCCGGCGAGCCGGAGGCTGGCGAAGGACGGCGGCAGGCCCCTCGCCATAGCCGGTGTGCCGTCGACCGAGTACCCACGGTCGGGCCAGCAACAGTACGTCCAGCCCCGGGGCCGTGCAGTAGTACTTCCCGTAGTGCAGCGTGCACGTACAGAGGCTGCGCAGGCTTCATGCTGAGGCCCTCCCTATCGGCCCGAGTGGGGGGGGGGCTTTCTCCTCTTGAGCTGTAGGTTCTGGGCCGTGTGCTTCAGCGCCTGACACGACGGAACCTGATCGGAGCATCGAGGTTGAGCTCGAGAGGCGGGGCCGACCTGATGCACCCTGACTAAGCACTTCTTTTTCGAGTGCTCTTGTCAAGGTCGTCTTGTCTCAGTTACCTTTCACTGACTTCCACGCTGGTTCTACAGTAAGAGGTCGTCTTGCGCGGGCCCGTGTTATTGCCACAACCAGCAGCTGCATGGTCTCGTGAGTGAGGGGCCACGTGCTCGCATGCCTTGCTCGGAATTACAGCTACATCCCCTAGGTCCAGAAAAATTATCCAATCACCGTGCACATCCTCTCCCGGCACGTATGGCTTCCTAGAATCAGTGCCGCCTGCTATATTTTATCAGGCCACTAGGCTGCACCATGACACCATTCCTACACTTCCAGCCGACTGGGAAACCAGAGCCAATTGCCAGCCGATACCCGCTCATCGTAAAGTCGTCAATGCACCATGACAGCCGTGCACCATGTCAACAGCAACGCGCCCGCTTGTGCCACTAACATGCTAAAACTAACGGAGGAAGAAGGTCCTAGCGCAAACAAAAGAGCCAGTCCAGTTCGCGAAGCATCACAAAACAGCAGGCCAAACAGCCCAAACACTGAGACGGGGCGGACTGCAGGCTCGCAGCCCCCAAACCCGCGCCTCCACCCGCAGCACAGCACACATTAGATGCACATCTCCTGCGCACCACCTCGCAGAGGCAAGGATCGGTCTCATTGGGACGCACAAGCGCAGCAATAAGCTGCAGCTGAGGGGCACGGCACAGACCGGCCGTGCCGGCCGCGGCCATAACAGCGACCCAGACGGGGTCGCTGCTCAGCCTGCCGCACAGTCGGACACACGGCACACAGAATGAAACAATAACAATCACACACGCCACGCGCGCAAAACTCGTTAGTCTTCTCTCTCTACTTGGAGTCTTCATTCAGGATAAGCGCTGAGCCACGTATGAGCTGAGACGGCTAAGGGTAGTATGCGCGGTTCTGGCCACCTTGATTATTGGCCGCGCCACAGCACACCAGCAGGGCGTTGCCATAGGACCCGAGGAGGGTCCCGTAATGCCGATGTCAGCGAAGACGCCGACGGGGCTACCCCAGCGCTCACGCTCTCCCCCGGTGCCCGCGCTTGACAGCGGGCGACGGCGGCGCGTAGTCAAAGTTGAGTGTAGGCCGCTGCTGCCCGAAGAGAGGTTCCCCCGGCCATGTGGCGAGCTCCAGAAGACTTGGCTCCCCACGCGGCCCCGTGTCATTGCGCCGAAGGACGAACCGAGGTGCTGGCGTCGTGCTCTTGCGACTCTCAGCAGGCCCAAACCCGGGTGGCCGTGACAGGGCAGTATTTCTTGTGACACAAGCGAAGGCAAAGTCCTGTTGGCGCAGTTGGGAGAATAGGGGTGGGGGTGAGCCGATTTGCAGGGGGGGGAGGGGGGTAGTCACAGTTATGGCTCCAAGGCACGCCCGGCAGGTAGCGCTGGAAGGCGCACGCCGCGGGTCCTATGGCTAGTTTCCGGCCGCAACGAGTGCTGCTCGTTGCAAACAAACTCGCCAGGACGCAAATACACGACGCTGCGAACGTCGGATGCTGCGGCGTTGGCGAAACGCCGATAGACAACGACGTTGACCAGAGTCACGTTCAGCGCGACGACTACGTAAGGCAACAGCCTTGTGCACGGTGTCGCCTTGGCCTCGACGTGCTGCTGAGAGTCGCGGAAGGCAACGCGAAGCTATGGCCACCTGGCAATCGGGTCCCTTGCGCTTCCCACGTCCTAGGGGCGCAACAAAGCCCCACGTCGACCATTCAAAGTAACTCACCAGTATGGGCGCTGAAACGCCTGGACCCGCGAAGACCTGCATCACGCGACGGGCGTCCCTAATTTCCTGTCCCATCGCTGCTAGTTAGTGATTGCAGCTAAGTTGAACGTTGCGGCGAAGGGCCGGCTGGGTGAAGTGGCGCCGTGCGGCTCGTGATGGTCGTGGGTGTGCTTGCGGCTTGGTGGTTGCGTTTAGGGCTCCTGGCTGAAGCTAGCACGTCCCAATGTGATGGGTATGGGGGGCTTCTCGCGGGGATGCGAATGGAATGAGGAACATCCCTTGCTGCTATCTCCGACTTCGGATCCGGGCCGGCTCCGAATTCCAAGCATCAACGGGCGGCCTTAGCGCCTCACCGTACCTGAACCCCTTCGGCGTAGCCACAAATGCGACAACATTATATGTTCCATGGCTGCGAAGGGCTCTGGCGGGTGACAGAGGACGAGCGAGGCGTTCTCGATGTTGACGGAAGTTGCTGCGAAATAGCTTGCACCGAGTGCGCTGGCGCCACTCGCACACAGTCCCACAGAGCTGTTAAGGTGCAAATTTCTTTCGCTGCAGATGGGCATGCTCTTATACCCTCGCATCCGGGAGCGCCACACACGGCGCCACAGGGTGCACCTTTTTGCCACGGGCCTGGGCTCCCCAGGGCTCCCCGCACTTCCTTGCGAGTGCTGGCCGTGGGGCTTAGGGCAGAGAGCTAACATGGTGGCCGGCAGCCTGGCTGAGCCCCGGGCCAGGAGAGGGACAGCGGTTTTGCGTGACCCCATGCGTGACCCTGCTGCCCAGGGCTGCCTGGGGCGGTGTCGGCTCGCCTCCCGCTCCGTGAGCGTCCAAGACCCCCAGCACCTCGGCCCAGAATCACAGCAGCGCGGCTCTGGCGGTGTCGAAGAAGCTGCGGGCCTCAGTGTTGTACTCCTGCACTGGCGCCAGCAGTGGCAGCTCGTTGCAGCTATCGATGCAGCGCCCCAGGTGCTCACCAACCCTTCCGCTGGGACCCATCATCCGCGCCAAGGCCACGGCTGGCCGCCGACTGCCCAGGCCAAGATGTGTTCAATGTCGAAGGACGCGAAGTAGCAGCTTACACACGCCATGGCCCTGTCCCGTGAAACCGATTCAGCCAACGGAGGCTCCCCTGCGCCCACCCAGGGCGCGCTGCACACGCAGCACACCGCCCTGCGCCGGCCCCAGCGCCCACGCGCCAGCCAGCGCCAGCCCGCAGCCCGTGCCCGTGCCCCGGGCGCGGCACCGTTCCTCGCCGCAGACACTCCATCCGCGAGCCGCACACCACGCCCGCCCGGCCCCAGGCGCCGCCGGCTCAGTCCTTGCGCGCGCGCAGCGCCTCCTGCCGCGCCACCTCGAGCGCCGCCTCCGCCGCCGCGCCCGACAGCACCGGCAGCGACAGGCCGCCCAGCAGCAGACCGGCCTGCTGCGGGCTCAGCGCCGCCATCTCCAGGCGCACGCGCAGTTGGCTCTTGGCCAGTGACTCGAACAGCGCAAAGCTCTGCTCGAAGTCCGGGTAGGTGAGCAGGTTGCCCACCTGGGCGGGGGCGGGGGGCGGGGAGGCGAGGCACGGGCGCAGATTAGGTACAGCGGGCGGGGGCCAAACCAATGGGAGGGTGAGGGCGCACGGACGATGCAAGGGCAGCCCAGTGCAGCTCTTGGTCGAGGCTGCTGCGCGGCGCGGCGGGGACATCGATGTGGGCCACGCGCAGGGAGTGGTCCCTGGCATGAGCGGGCCGCGCGGAGGGCAGCGGGTGGAGGGTCTAGCCAGCGGGACACGGTGATTATCGGTGCCGGGCCAGCGGCATCCCTGGCCACTGATAATACAGCGCCTGGGGCCTGCGGCCTTCCCTCTGCGCTTCCAGTTCATCCTGTGGGTGCTGCCTCCCTCGCTCTGTGAGGCGCTGGCCGCACCTTGAGCTCCGTGGCATGCGGCCGCAGCGGGTCCTTGCGGTGGTCCGCGGCGGCGCGCTTGGCGGCGGCAGCGGCGGCGCCCGGGTCCCGCCTCAGCCGACTGCTGTCGGCCACAGGCTGGGGCGGCGCCACACCCTCGAAGCCGACCTACAGGGGCGGAGGTGCAGGTGCAGCGCCGCGGGTGGAGGGACACGGGCGGTGAGGATGCGCGGCGCCATCACGGCTGCGATGGGGCCTCGCCCTGTGAGCTGCGCGCCCTGCCGCAAACAAGGGCCCGTGCGCCCCAGCCCGCGCCCCGTGCCCTAGGCTTGTCTCTCACACGCCCACGGCCCCAGGAGCGCGCACGCCCGCTCGCAGCTGACGACCGCTCGAGGGTGCAGGGCCCGGCAGTGCCCCCTGCTCGTGCAAATAGCGTCCCGCCCGCCCGCGCTGCAGGCCGACGCAGGTGACCACCCTCGACCCATGCGGCGACTCGTCAGCCGCCATAACCATGCCGTACCTGGTTGGGCAGGATCACGTGGACCAGCTTCTCCAGGAATCCGTACATGCCGTCAGGATCCGTCTCGGCGTCCAGGCGCACTGTGACGCCGGACGCGCGCGTGGCGGCGTGCTTGTTGGCGGGCGCGTGGAAGCTGGCGGGGCGCCCTGTAAGCGCCTCGAGCGCAAGCGAGTGCAACAGCAGCTCTGACTTCTCGACCGTGTCCTTCTCCAGGTGGGTGTCCACGGCGCGGAAGGACGCCTCGATCCGCGTCAGGTGCGGCACAGCGTCCCACGACCGCGGCCCCAGCTTGAGCATGAGCTCACGGTGCAGGATGGTGCGCACGTACAGCCCCAAGCGTGAGGGGGCAAGGTGGCTGGCCGCGGCTGCGGCTGCTGCCGCCTGGGCTTCCGGGTCCGGGGTGTTGGTGCGGGCAGCCGGTGCCCCTGGCTTGCCGGGTTTGGCAGCTTTGCCGGTTGCGCTTCCGCGCCCGGACGTGGACGCTGACTCAGCGTTTCTCGCTGCTGCCGCCGTGCTGCCGTATGAAGCCTGTGGTCACGCAAGCGCGACCCATCAGGTACTCGCACATGCGGCGCTTGGCAGCAAGCGCGCGCGCCATGCTCGCTATCTATCCATTCATGCATCTCACCCCGCATACTGCTTGGAGCGCCGCGGCGTCGCTCGCTGCTCCTCGGCACAATGCAGACACAACGCCCGCTCGTGCGACGCCAAGCAGCAACCCCAATGCAGGAAGCGACATGTTGCTGGTGTAAGTAAATTATGTTATGGCACCTCGGCCCAAGGCATGCAATGCACGGCATGAAGGAGCTACTTGGCGCGAATGAGCATCGCCGTCTCCCAACCGCTGCACTGTACACCACTACCATACTTCCGTAAGGGACTGGGCTTGGCCACCAACCTGACCAGCTGCGCAATTCGTTCTTGGCACCGACAGCCCTCGCCTCGCCTTAAGCCATAGCCCTGCAGCCGCCATCCTAAATCGATCCACGAGCACTGTGACAAAATGGCCGTGGAAACGGCGGAGGAACGGGAAACCGTGCGCGAATTAAACAGATTGAAAGAGGACCCCAAGTTCAACCTCAAGGCGCAACAAGACAAGCTCGAGAGGTGAATATAGATGCGTGGGGCGCGGGCGGGATTACGATTGTGGCGGCAAATGGTCACCACGCGCCACGGGGAGCAAGGGTTTGTGTCGGGGCCGGCACCTATTAACCAAGCTTGCCCAACTCTCACCCCACCGCCACTATCGCATGTTGCAGCTTTACAAAGCGCCTCGCGGATATGAAGCACATTCTCGACGCACGCGCGAAGCGCCAGGCCGAGGAGGAGAAGCAGCGCAGGAAGAACCGCGAGCTGCAGAACCAGCTCAACCATGCGCATGATGGTGCGGCGTTGCAGCTGCCGCTGGGCGCTTTCCAATGCTGCCGTGCACTCCATGCGACGGCCGCACTTATCAACAACCTGCCCGATCTGCTTCCTGCAGATGCGGGAGAGGCAGCTGACGGCTTGGCCCTCGACGTGCCGGTCGACGCGGGGCCCCAACCTCAACACGAGGACGAGGAGCTGGAGCCGCTCGTCCTCGAGCCGCTCACCGGAGCGCCCGCCCAGGTGGGCCCTCTGCCGGGAGTGCTTGCCACAGCTCTAGGAGCCTCGCTCCCTTGCACCGCTCGCCCCTCCTCCAAACCCACCCGCGTACCGGTTCTACTCTGCGCGCCGCCATGCTCCCCCAGCTCGCGCGCGTCGACCTGAGCCCGCTGGAGCTGCCCGACTGCTCCGCCGACGGCGACGGCGAGACGCAGGAGGCCTCGCAAGCGGGGCCCAGCGGCCAGCGCCGCGCGCTGCAGCTCCTACTGGACAGCCGGCAGCTGCTCACCTACACGGGCGCGGACGAGGAGCCGCAGCGAGCGGCCGCGGTGCTGCGCGTGCTGTGGGGCGTCATGTGCCGCGACCCGCAACCCAGTGCGGCGCAGCAGGTGGCGGCGGAGCACTACCGCACCGCGTCCAGCGAGGGTGGGGCCGGGCGTCAGGGGGAGACAGGGGTGGGGCCGGGGGTCAGGAGGGGCGAGGGCCGGGCCGGGGGCAGGGGCAGGGGGCAGGCGGCGGTGCATCTGCGCCCTGGGCAGCTAGCTGGCTGGGGGGCGGGCTGCAGCTTCGTTGCAACATCGCAGGCAGGGCCTGGGGTCCGTGCGGCCGCGCTCACTTTGCTGCTCAGCAACGGCGGCGCCTACCTGCGCTCCCACCCTCGCAGCGGTGGGCTGGGTTCCGCAGCTGGCCGACTTTCTGGGGGCCTTCAAGGACCTGGGATGCCCCGACCCCACCAGCAACGCGGCGGCGGGCGGCTCGGCGGACTCCGGCCGCAAGCGCGGCGCCGCCGACGCGGCGGCCGGCGGCGCCGGCGGCGGTAGTCTGGCCCGGCACGTGTCCAACCTGCAGTGCCTGCTGCGGCTGCTGGCGGAGCTGTGCGAGCTGCACTGCGACGGCCGGCTGGACCTGGGCTTCGGCACCCAGCAGCAGGTGCGGCCTCTGAGCCCGCTCCCGCTGGGCCCTCGTCGTAGTCGACACCCCGGGGAGCAGCGGGCGTGAGCGTGTGGGTGCACCAGCAGCCGCACGTGTGGCCGACCCTGTAGCGCGCCTCCCAGCAATCTCCTTCACCCCTCAAGCGTCAACAGCAGCATGCTCCTGAGCCCGACCCACATGGACCGGCCCCCGCAGGCCGCCGGCAAGTCGCTCATCCTGCTGCTGCTGCGGCTGCAGCTGGACCCCTGCCTTGCCTCTGCGCTGGGCCAGGAGCTGGCGGCAGCGCACGAGGCGCTGCTGGCGCCCTGGAACGAGACGCAGTGGCGGAGGCTGGGCGACGACTCGGCGCGGCTGGCGGCGGGGCTGGGGCCGTCGCACCGGTCGGGGCTGCGGCTGGTGCTGCTGTCGCACGGCCTCAGCGACCGCTGCCGCGCCTGGCAGGCGGCGGCGGCCATGGCGGTGCTGCAGCGGGCGGTGCCGCAGGTGGGGCCGGGGCGGGGCCTCCGGGAGGGCCCGCCGTGGGCGCCAGCAGCGGCGCGTGGCTGCTTGCCTGCAGCAGGCGGCGCCGCAGGCGTGTGGGGCAACGGTGTGGGGTGCGGGGCGCCAAGGGGTGGTCGGGGCGGGCAGCAGCGCAGCGTGTGCCCAGCTTGGCAGCTGGCTGACGGGGCCACAGGGCGGTTGGTGATGTGGGTCGGTCCGGCTCGCTGACCCTGGCGCCACACGTCCCACAGGGCCTCGCGGGCAGCAGCCGCCGCGGCAGCGGCGGCGCCGCGGGTCCGTCCACCTTTGGCGGCGGCGACGTGCGCGAGCTGCTCGGCTCGGACGCCTCGGTGGCCGGCGCCAAGCAGCTGCTGGAGTCGCTCAAGCGGGGCAAGGGCGGCAAGGGCGTCGACCACTGGCGGCTGCTCACCATCCTGCAGTGCGCCCACACGGTGGTCTTTTCCGCCTCCTACCACGCGCTGGAGGGTGGGTTTCGCGCTGCTGCGTCCCGGCCCCGTCTCACTCTTCGCTGCACAGTTTGGGGCCATGGCCGCCTGGAAAGGGCAGCAGCGCTGCTTCTCAGGCACCTCGCTGCCTGCCGCCCACCGCCTGCCTGCCGCCGCCTGCCACCGCCTGCCTGCCCTCATGCAAGCATGGTCTTTCATGTTGCTGTGCCTGCATCTCTGCACCTCCCGTTGTGGTGCCTTTACCCACGCACCTCTCCTATCCGTTGAGCCCGGCTCATCTATCAACCCACATGGCTCGGACATGGCAAGATGAGTGCGTTATTTCCTTGTCACTGCCCTGCCCTCCCGCAGGGGCCGCCCCGGCGGCGGCCGAGGAGCAGGTGCGGTGGCTCATGTCGTACATGCGCGGCATGGACCAGTGCCTGCGCGGGCGGCAGCACGCGGTCATGCGGGTCAAGGTGTTCCTGAACGAGGAGGCGCTAGCGTACCTTGAGATGGCCTGCACCGGCTCCACGGCAATGGAATAGGCTTGACCCTCCGACGCCTCGGCAACGGCTGGGCCTGTCGGACATGGAGTAGCAGCAGCCTTGTGGGGGCAGTGGCCTGCGTGGATGGAGAGCGGCGTCTTTCTTGCTGTGCAATGGCCCGAAAGTCTCCTTCCTGGCGTTGACAGCACCAGGGGCGGGCGCAGGTAGGGGCTGAGCACGAGCATGTGGGTTGGCGCGGATAGGCTCGGCGTTGCAGATAAGCTGCAAGTACGCGAGAGCGTTGCGCAAGCTGTGGTGAAGGGGAGAAACTTTGTGTTTGCAATGCATGAAGCATTTTTGCATGGCTGTTACACTGGTACTGGCAAGGCTGTGCTTGGGCCGTGCGGTAGGTGTAATGGGGCGGGCATGCAAGTGTCGAGGCAGCGCTGGGGGGCGGCGAAGAGCCAGGTAGCGACAGGCTTATAGAACACCAACAACGCAGGGTTGCCGCGCACAACGAGATTTCTGCGTGAGACATACCGGTATGCTGTCTGACTGGTGGACATGACGATGTAGCACCGCGCTTTGCATTGCAAAAGAGCGCCACCGCGCTGCTGGCGTCGGTCGCGCCCCCCTCCATTCACATACATACCGTATGGGCCGTGCAAAGCCAGCGGCTCACGAAGCTCGGCCCGTCACCTGTCCTGCTAGCTGCCCGCCAAGCTCGTGTCACAGCACCTTGCGGTTGGGCATCACACCCTTCCTCCGGCAGCGATGCCGCATTACGCTGGTCTGCCACGTCTTGCCACCCTGTCCCTTTTCCTCGCGTGCTCAGCAAGCCTCTGTGGGCACGCACGCATCACCCGCCTGCACCAGGAGGCCTCCTGGCCTGTACCACCCGCCTGCACCACCTCTGCCACCTCCCTGTCCGCGCGCATGCTCACGACCAACAACGCGCACCCGCCTCGACGCCACCCTGCACCCGCTGCCTCATGCTGCCGCCTGCCGCCTCACGCTCCAAACATGACGTGGTTGCGCTCAAAGTCCTTGACCACCACACCCAGCCGCAGCTGCACCACGCCCGCCGCCACCGTCTGCAGCCGGAAGCGGTCGCCCGGCATGTAGACCACCTCCTCAAACTTAAGCCGCGGGTTGCCGCCCAGGAAGAAGGCAGCCAGCCGCTCGCCTAGCGTGCCCTGCGGTGTGATGGTGGTGCGAGCGCAGAGGGAGCGGGCGGTGCAGAGGTTGGACCTTGTTAAGCTATGCGCTCGTGAAACCGGGCCACTTGGCCGGGGCTGGAGCATCCCGCAAAGGTAGGGGCAGGGCGGAGGGCAGGGTGGAGTGGGCTGCAAGCCCAGGGATGGTTGGGCCGTCGGCCCGCGATGCGCAACAGGGCGCTGGGGGAGGACGGCCCGACCAGCGATACAGGCGATAAAGCAGGGAGGCAGGGTGAGCAGCAGCCGCCAGCTGCTCCAGGCGGGTGGGCCGCGCTCGTGTCAGTGTCACGGTGGCACGCACCTCGGGGATCCAGGTGGGGCACTCGATCTCGTATTGCCCGGGAGAGGTGGGGATGTGGCAGAAGCCGTAGCCGCCTGGCACCAAGGCCAAGGGCAGAGGCGGCGGGTGCTCGGTCAGCGCCCCAGAGCGTCCCTACGCGCCTGAACCTTTGCAAATCCCACACCGGCAAGGCACCTGCCCCAGCCCTCATTGCACGGGCGACCCGTCAGGCCGTAATGCGCCTTTGCTGGGACGAGGCGAACGGGGACCAGCGAAGCGCCTAGGATGCGAGCTAGCGCAGGAGCCGTTGCATATGCCTGCGGCTCACATATGTCGCTGCGGCCGTGCACGTCCTGCTTCCAGACTTGGAAGTATAGCTTGGGCCAGCCCGCCAGGCCGCGGCAAGCGTAGTGGAGGTCGACGGGGTGCGACCACACCACCGGCTCGCCGTCGGGCGCGAGGTCCAGCTGTGTTTGCCCCGAGTCCAGTCCCTCCAGCAGCTCCCAGCTGCGCCCTGCTGATACTCCCCACTGCGGCCAGCATGGGCAGAGGCAGGGGGTCACAGCGTTGCCGGAAGTGTTTCACGCCGCGCAAGCAGGCCCGGGCACACAGCGTGCCACCCTGCACACCCCCGTCCGCACGTCCCGCGCGCCCGGCCAAAACTGCACCCCTTGCTCGAGCTGGCCTCGTGCTTCACCTTGCAGAACAGGTTCTGGCTGTCAAACCCTACAGCGCCAAGGATGTGTCCGATGACGTGCAGCTCCGCCATTGCGGCCTGCCGCGGCCGTCCTCTGCGGCCTAATCAGCAGCCGTGTTTACTAATGTGCCAGAGGCCAGGGGTGAGTGGGCACGATCGTCGACGCTGCACACGCAGTGTGCGTATTTCGCGTGTTTGACAGCCACTTGTACAAGCGTCTGCTTCACGTCTGAAGCAATAGAATGAGCAAGCTTGGCGTGTTGCCGTGGCCAAACACGTATAGATAGCGAAGCGAAGCGAGAATGAAGAACGCAGAACAGCTATGAGGGTCGCGAAGTCGTGTTTCTGTTGACACGGTCGTTCCTAGCGCACAGTTAGCGAAGTGCCCAAAGGAGCAGCGGGGCTGTGCAGGATCCGCCCGCGGAATTGATTGGAACCTAAAACCCTTGTTTGGCCCTTGCGCGACGCAGGTGTCCACCGTCAGAAACTCATGCTGCATTCGAGCCAAAAATGAGCGCGTTCCGTAGAGCAGGCGCCGCAGGTGTGCGCATGCCGGCACAAGCTCGCCGCGCACACCACACCAGCCCTTAGCAGCCGCTAACCACAACGCGCTGCTGTCATACAGCTTGCATTAATGTTTCTCCTCCCATGGTGACGACCCACACACGCCTGCTGCCATGGGCTGGCTGACTCCCTGCAGACTCGGGTACCCGGCCCGGCTTGCACGGCCAGACGCTCATCTCCATGGGCCTCGTGGACATGGACCGTCTGTTGGGCGGAGGCCTGCCGCTGGGTTCCGTGCTGCTGCTGCTGGAGGTGCGGCCGCACCTTGACGCGTGAGGTCCCTGTCAGGGCTGGGCCCGCCTGGCGCGTGTGCATATGACCTTCCCCTCGTCAGCTGCTTCCCTGCCCGCATCCCCCTGGCACCCAGGACTCCTTCTCGGGCCAGCACCTCAACATCATGCGCTACTTCATGGCCGAGGGCCTGGCCTGCCGCCAGGTGCGCCGGCTGTCGGTCGTCGTCTCCTGAAAGCATCCGAGCTTCACCCCGCCCGAGCTTCCGTCCCTCTGCTCCGCAGCGAGTCCGCTGGTTGACAGCATCCCCACACCCCGGCGGTGCTGCGGCGTTCCTGCCGGCAGAAGCCAGCTCGAGCCAGGTGGGCAGTGAGTGAGAGCTTATGGGCAGGGAGGGGGCCTTCGTAAGGCCTGCCAGACTTGCACTAGCCGATGCCTCACACCGGAACGGCATGCCAGGCTGCCACATGCAACCCGTCAGACGGTCCCACCTTGCTTGCGTCCCTGAGCTTCAGCTGTGAAATCGCAAGGCCCCAGGAGTAGCCACATGCCCGCCGGGTGGTCATGCCCAAGCCCCTTCCCTCCTATCCCACAGACGTGCGCCGAGGAGTCGGGCCCCAAGCAGGAGCAGCCTGAGCTGCGCATCGCCTGGCAGTACAAAAAGTACATCAAGGACGAGCCGCCCGCCCGTCCCGCCAGGTGCAGAGGGGTAACGATGCAGCCGGCGCCCCTTCGGCGGCGCGGCCTGCTGCGGGCCAGGGCAGCATGCGACCTGGGGCTGCAGCCCAGCACTCCCCGCTAGACCGGCCCACACCGCCCTCTTGCAAGCGCTTTTCACGATAAGCTAGACTTGCTGGAAAGGACGCCCGCCTTGCGCTTGCCGCAAGCCTCACGCTGTGTCCATGGGGCCGCGCCCCAACGCCGCGCTGCTGTGTCGCACTGCCCGCAGGCCATCGTCGTCGTCGTCCGCCAGTGGCTCGGGCGGGGGCAGATCCTCGGCAGCCTCCTCCTCCTCCTCCTCCTCCTCCTCCTCCTCGGCCACGGCCAAGGCGGTGGCCGCGGGCGTGGGCCGCGAGTGGTGCCACAGCTAT